>JAVHLU010002416.1:0-18509 GCA_036785755.1 Colletotrichum ledebouriae
CTAATTATATCAGAGCTAAACGGGCTACTAAGGCTCTCGTGGCCTAGAAACGCCCTCGCTAAACCTTCTAGTAAGGTAAAAGCTACTATATAAGATAACTCCTTAACCTAAAAGGTTAACCTTCTAGCAAGGTACTAAAAGTGCTGCGAATACTATTATATAAGAGGTAACTCCTTAACTAGAGAGGTCTTTCCTAAGAGGTTCTTATAGCTAGAAGTATAAGAAGCTCTGCGAGCAGGGCCTTATACCTCTCCCTTATCCTTATCCTTATCTACGAAGTCCTAGGCATACTTATAACCTATAATAAATCCTTAACTATATTAGCACTAGACCCCGTATATAAATACGCTAAGCCCGAGCGAGGCACGCCCTTTAGCGCAAATAATATAGAGGGGATCGCTAGAGAGTTTAGCCTCGATACGATCGATAAAACCCGCTCCTTTATTAACCACTCCGCTATATATAGAGAGCGTATTATCAGCATGGCCCTCAAGAGGGCTCACCTTAATACCCCTATAGGGGACTCTATAAGGCGCGACAGCATCGGCACAGTAAAGACAGTAACGACTTCTGGCGGACGAAGCGGTGATAGAGGCGGTATTAGCGGCGCGGGTAGTGCGCGAGAGGAAAAGTCGACAGTTTCGTAGTCTATTGAATAATCAAAAACCACGTTATTATCGATATGAAGTTAAAGATCGTGAGGCTATCTAGTAGGGCACGTATAAGTATAGCTATAGTTAGGAGAGGATCACGTAACCGAAGGCTATATATTATTAGGAGGCGCGGAGTTAGAAGGTCTGTTGCACTTAAGCAGGTAAAATCACTATGCAGTGGCTAGAGGCCATAAGAACCCTATATATTCCTACTACTTATAAGTAAACCCTTATATAAAGTCGGACGCGCGCTATACTAGGGCTAATTATATTAGAGCTAAATAGGCTACTAAGGCTCTCGTGGCCTAGAAACGCCCTCGCTAAACCTTCTAGCAAGGTACTATAAAAGCTACTATACGAGATAACTCCTTAACCCTTAGGTGAATTTATTATAGTCTTTTTGCGAAGGGGCTGCAGCGTAATTCCGAACTTAATATAATAAATATATAGGTATACTAATTATTATAATCTTATTCTATTTATAGTAATTATTATATTTAGCTAATAAATATCTCTTATAGCTATTAATAATAAGTATCTAGTAGACGCCCTTAGTTTAGTTCTTAGTATATTTATTAAAGTATTTAATCTAGTTAAGACTTATCTTATTATCTATCTATCTATTAGTAGTAGGCTTAATAACCTAGTTACTTAGAAAACCTAATTCCATAGTCTAACTAGTAAGGTAATATATACTTCTAATAATTATAAATAGAGGGATATACTACCTACTTAATTTATTATATTTAATAACTATAGCTTATTTATAGTTACTAGGCTAAATAGACTTTATTTTACTATATTAATTAGTATATATTACTACTATTAATATCATAATTATACTTACTATAAAGCTACTCTTATTAAAATTATAAAGGTTCTTTTCTTAGATTCTATATTTAGTTATTATATTATATAATAATATAAACTACTTTAAAATAACTTCTAGGTTCTCTTAAAGAGCTTTTTAATAATTATATAGATAATTAAACTTAGTTTTTAGAGTAAGCTATAAATCTATAAACTGCCTAGCTTATTACTTATTAATAGGCTTATAATTATATACTTATAGTAGGAGATTAGCTATATCTTCTATACTAGCTCGTATTTAATAATATATTAGAGAAGTATTTTCTCCTTAATTAGATCGAGTTTATATTGAGCTCGGAATTACGCCGCAGCCCCTTTGCAAAAAGACTATAATAAATTCACCTAGTTCGTAGGTATAATTCGGGAAATACTATATAGGTATTTTAACCTATACCCTCTACTAGTTAAGGAAAATAATATAGGAACCCTATATATTCCTACTACTCGTAAGCAAACCCTCTAAATATTACTATATAAAGTTAGACGCGCGCCGCACCGGTGCTAATTATATTAGAGCTAAATAGGCTACTAAGGCTCTTATAGTAACGCCCTGACTAAACCTTCTAGTAAAGTAAAAGCTACTATATAAAATAACTCCTTAACCTAAAAGGTTAACCTTCTAGTAAGGTACTAAAGGTGCTATAAATACTACTATATAAGAAGTAACTCCTTAACTAGAGAGGTCTTTCCTAAGAGGTTCTTATAGCTAGAAGTATAAGAAGCTCTATAAGCAGGGCCTTATACCTCTCCCTTATCCTTATCCTTATCCCTTAACTATATTAGTACTAGACCCTATATATAAATATACTAAGCCTAAGTAAGATACGCCCTTTAGTATAAATAATATAGAGGGGATTGCTAGATAATTTAGCTTTAATATAATTAATAAAACCCGCTCCTTTATTAACTACTCCGCTATATATAGAGAGTATATTATTAGTATAGCCCTTAAGAGGGCTTACCTTAATACCCTTATAGGGGACTCTATAAGGTATAATAGTATTAGAGCTAAGTAAGTAAACTTAGTAGTAGAAGTTTAGTAGGTTATTATATACCCTATAGAGTAGCCCTTCTTTAAGCAGGTCCTCCGTATTACTAAGGTAGAGGTAGCCTAGGTAGCCTAGGCCTATTAGGGCTTAAATATTAGTAAGTATAGCTTATGCTAAATAGAGAGAGCGTTACTAATAACAATATAGCTACTAGTAAATAAAGTAGTAATAGAGGTAGTATTAGCAGCGCGGGTAGTGCGCGAGAGGAAAAGTTAATAGTTTTATAGTCTACCCGTACTTAAATAATTAAAAACTATATTATTATTAATATAAAGTTAAAGATCGTGAGGCTATTTAGTAGGGCACGTATAAGTATAGCTATACTTAGGAGAGTTATAATCACATGACTAAAGGCTATATATTATTACTTAATAATAAGAAGGACTTTATCTTTTTATAAGTAAATTAGTATTATAGTTATAGAGTAATTATATATTAGATTTATAAGTAGTTTATAACTAAGTAGGTCTAGGAAAGAGTGCGCGGCTAACTAATATACGTAGCTAACTAATAAACCACGTTATACCTTATAATAAGTATTATAAAGCTTAACAACCTGAGTAGAGAGAGGCTTATAGCCTTACCTAGTAAGGTACTTATAGTAGTACTTACTAGTACTATAATAGTAGTAACTAGAGCTCTTACTTATAAATAGAGAGTATATATAGCTATAATTAGAAGTCTCTATAAAGCCCCTAGCTCCCTCTAGAATAGGGGAGAAAGTCTTAGTCTTTATATCTAAATTAGATATCTTCTTATAAGTAGTAGGAATCTTCTTCTTAGGTATTATAATACCTATATTATATATATTATAATACCTATCTAAATATATTATATATCTCCCTTATCTTAGGCTCTAAGCTATCGTTAGGAACTCTAATAAGTATAGTAATAATAAGTAAAAGTATATATATACTAATAATAGCTTCCTCTACCTTAGAGGTAGGGCTATACTTATACTTACTCTTACTCTTCTCCTTTTTTTTACTCTTAGAAAGTATAAGAGATTTATTAGTATATTTATTAACTATAGAGAGTATTAGCTTTAGTAATATTTAAGATACCTCTATAATAATAAGCTTATACTACTTAATAAGAAATAAAGAAGCTCTAGAGTATTATTAGCTCTAGTGAGGTCTAAAGTACCTCTAGTATTATAAACTTATTATCTTCTCCCTCCTCCTTACTATTACTAGTAAGAGTAGCTAGCTGCTCTTACTTAGCCTTTTAGGTTACTTTAGCCTTAGTAGTATATATTTAGTAATAGTAGTAGGGTTCTATCTCTTCTTAGTAGGTATTTAAATAATATTATAATAATAGGTATTAATACTTCTATATAAAACTAAGTTTCTATAATACTTAATAAAAGTATATAATATTTCTAATATATAAAAAGTTAACTTATAATAATTATAGTATTCTAAGTAGGGTAAAAAGGGAAATTTAAGATAGAGGATAGTATAAATATTAAGAAGTATACTATACTACCTTATTCTAGAGTAGTTAAGCGCTACTAAGGGTTTTCTACTACTTTATTACTAGGTTAGATTATTATTATCTATATTAACTTATATTATATACTTATTATTTATACTCTTTATACCCTCTATAAGAGATATCTTTCTTTTATTTTATACCTTTAAGGCTATTTATAGTACGAATTTATCTCTTTTATATTTAGTTATATATAGTTATAGCTACGCGTAATATCTTATAATAATATTTATAATACTTACTATATAGCTAAGGGGTATATAATAATATAGTTTATAGCACCTATAGCCTTATAGGGCTATAAACTATATTATTCTATAGGGTAGGATAATATAAGCGCACACTATAACCTATTTTACTGCGCTTTTGCGCGTAATACTCTATAGCTAAGATAGTTGCTCCTTATAACTCGCCTTTTACCCCTACCTATAAATAAGCTTAGAGTAGTTAATAAAAAAGCAAGTTTTATTAAGAGTATTAATACTAAAATTACTAATAATCCCTTATTTTATACTTATATTAAAGAATATACCTTATATAGGCTTAGTACTCTTATATATCAAATCTAATATTAATATCCTTAAGAATAAGGAAGAGAATAAAGAAGGAGAGATATAAATAAAGCTTTATTATTTATAGTAATAGAGCGTCTTATACTTCTAACTATAAGAACCCTATAGAAAAGACCTTTTAGATTAAGGAGTTATCCCTTATATAGTAGTATTTATAGCACCTTACTAGAAGGTTTAATAAAGGCGTTTCTAGGGTATAAGAGCCTTAGTAGCCCGTTTAGCTCTAATCTAATTAGCTCTAGTATAATATATATTTAACTTTATATAAGGTTTTACTTACTAGTAGGAATATATAGAGTTTTTATACTATTTCCTTTAACTAGTAAAGAGTATAAGTTAAAATACCTATATAGTATTTCCTAAATTATACCTACAAAGTAGGTAAATTTGTTATAGTCTCTTTGCAAAGGGGCTGCAGCGTAATTCCGAACTTAATAGCATAACTATAAACTAAATTATTAAGCTTTAAATAGTTAATATATTAAGTCCAAAATTACGCCGTAGCCCCTTTATAAGAAAACTATAACAAATTTACCTAGTTTATAAGCATAATTTAGGAAATATTATATAGGTATTTTAACCTATACCCTCTATTAGTTAAGGAAAATAATATAGGAACCCTATCTATTCCTACTACTCGTAAGTAAACCCTTATATAAAGTCGGATATACGCCGCACTAGGGCTAATTATATTAGAGCTAAACGGGCTACTAAGGCTCTTATAGTAATACCATTAGTAAACCTTCTAATAAGGTAAAAGCTACTATATAAAATAACTCCTTAACCTACCTTCTAGTAAGGTATTATAAATACTACTATATAAGAGATAACTCCTTAACTAAAGAGATCTTTCCTAAGAGGTTCTTATAGCTAGAAGTATAAGAAGCTCTATTACTATAAGTAGGGCCTTATACCTCTCCCTCTTCCTTATCCTTATCCCTATAACCTATAATAAATCCTTAGCTATATTAATACTAGACGCTATATATAAATATACTAAGCTAAAGCGAGGTATACCCTTTAGTATAAATAATATATAGGGGATTACTAGAGAGTTTAGTATTAATATAATTAATAAAACCCGCTCCTTTAGTAACTACTCCGCTATATATAAAAGGTATATTATTAGTATAGCCCTTAAGAGGGCTTATGTTAAGACCCCTATAGGGGACTTTATAATATATTACTATATTATAGCTAAGTAAGTAAACTAAGTAATATAAGTTTAGTAGGTCGTTATATACCCTATAGAGTAGCCCTTCTTCGAGTAGGTCCTCTATAGGCCTATTAGGGGTCAGTAAGTATAGCTTATACTAACTACGTTAATATAGAGAAAGTATTACTAACAATAGCATAGCTACTAGTAGATAAAGCAGTAATAGAGGTAGTATTTAATATTAGCGCGGGTAGTATATAAGAGAATAAGTCGATAGTTTTATAGTTTAAATAATTAAAAACTACGTTATTATTAATATAAAGTTAAAGATCGTGAGGCTATAGGTACGTATAAGTATAGCTATAGCTAGGAGAGTTATAATTACATAACTGAAGGCTATATATTATTAGGACTCGTGGAGTTAGAAGGTCTATTATACTAAAGTAGGTAAAATCACCATATAGTAGCTAGATGCTAAGTAGGGTCTATAGATAATAACTATTTAAGTATTTTATTAAGTAATATTATAAGGTTTTTCTAAATTATAGGGAGTTTCTGGTTCTTATTTTTATACTTAGTGGTTAATTTATTATTTTATATATAGATTAAGATTCTCTCTAAAGTTCTCTTATTTTATTTTATTTCTAAATGAATTTAATAAGAGTCCTTTATTATATTAGTAGGGTCTAGTAAGTAAAAGTTCTCGTTATTTACCTTAAAGTATATTACTAAATTACTTAATAGTATTTCTTCTAGCTTAATATCACTATAATATTTTATTATAATAGTTTTAATTAATATAAGTAGTATACCTATAGTATTATATACTAACGAATAAGCACTCTTTAGGTATTATCCTACTTACTTCTTAGAGTCTAAGTAGATTCTATAGTTATTATTATAATACGTAGTCTAGCTAAGTTAATTATATAGAATATATTTAGTAGCTATATTAATCTAGTATATTTATTTCAGAACTAGTATAAATTATCTGTTTTCTAGTTAGAGGTAGTTCTATATTATATATCTATTTTATTTATAATTAAATTACTTAAAAGTCTTCTTAAGGTTTTAATCCTTATAGGCTATATTAAGGTCTATAGAGCTATCCTAATATATATAAGTAGTAGTATACTAAGGTGCTCTAGAGTTCTATTATTAATTACTATGTTATTAGGTTATTTAGTATAATATTTATTACTAGGTTAGTACTATTTCCTTAGCTACTATTATAGTTTATTAAGTTTAGAATTACGCTACAGCCCCTTCGCAAAAAGACTATAATAAATTTACTTAGTTCATAAGTATAATTTAGGAAATACTATATTAGTATTTTAACCTATACCCTCTACTAGTTAAGGAAAATAATATAGGAACCCTATATATTCCTACTACTTATAAGTAAACCCTCGTATAAAGTTAGACGCGCGCTATACTAGGGCTAATTATATTAGAGCTAAATAGGCTACTAAGGCTCTTATAGCCTAGAAACGCCCTCGCTAAACCTTCTAGTAAGGTATTACAAAAGTTACTATATAAGATAACTCCTTAACCTAAAAGGTTAACCTTCTAATAAGGTAAATACTACTATATAAGAAGTAACTCCTTAACTAAAGAGGTCTTTCCTAAGAGGTTCTTATAGCTAGAAGTATAAGAAGCTCTACTACGAGCAGGGCGTTATTCCTCTCCCTCTTCCTTATCCTTATCCCTTACTATTATAGTTTATATCTTTAGTTAGGGAATTATTATTATTCTCTTTTTTCCTTATATTATCTATAAAGGTTATTATTAATTTTAAAAATCAGTTTTATATACTAGAGGAAATTATTAAGTTACTTAATCTTACTAATCTTATTCTTAGTTTTATTCTTAAAGTTAGTATAAAATATAAAGATTTCATTTTTATTAATATAATTAAGATATATATAGATATATTAGAATTCTATATATAGTATTAAGCTAGTTTATCTAATTTAAGGTAAAGTAAGTCCTATTATACTTATTATTTCTTATTAAGGTTCTAGAATAAGGACTTTAAGCTCAGAGTTACGCTATAGCCCCTTTATAAAAAGATTATAATAAATTTACCTAGTTTATAGGTATAATTCGGGAAATACTATATAGGTATTTTAACTTATACCCTCTACTAGTTAAGAAAAATAATATAGGAACCCTATATATTCCTACTTAGAAGTAAACCTCTAAATATCACTATATAAAGTTCGATATACGCTATACTAGAGCTAATTATCTTAGAGATAAATAGGCTACGAAGGCTCTTATAATAACGCTCTTACTAAACCTTTTAATAAAGTATAAGCTACTATATAACTCCTTAACCTAAAAGGTTAACCTTTTAATAAGGTATTATAAATATTACTATATAAGAGATAACTTATTAACTAAAGAGGTCTTTCCTAAGAGGTTCTTATAGCTAGAAGCATAAGAAGCTTTATAAGTAGGGCCCTCTTCCTTATTTAACCTATAATAAATCCTTTAAAATATTAGAACTAAACACTATATATAAAAATACTAAGCTTAAATAAGGTATACGTATATTTTAATATAAATAATATATAAGAGATTACTAGAGAGTTTAATATTAATATAATTAATAGACTTACTTTTTTATTAACTACTCTATTATATATAGAGAGTTGATTATTAGTATAGCCCTTAAGAGGGCTCTTATTAATACCCCTAGAGGTAAAAATTATAATTATATTATAGCTAAGTAGGTAGACTTAGTAATAGAAGCTAGGCGGGTTATTATATACCCTATAGAGTAGGCTTTCTTTAAGTAGGTCCTCTATATTACTAAGGTAGAGGTAGCCTAGGCTTATTAGGGCTTAGATATTTAATAGTATAGCTTATATTAAATAGAGAGCGTTACTAATAATAGTATAGCTATAAAGGCGTTAGGTAATCTAATTAAATAAGAGGACTAGTAAATAAAGTAGTAATAGAGGCGGTATTTAATAGTAGCGCAAGTAGTGCGCGAGAGAATAAGTTAATAGTTTCATAGTTTAAATAATTAAAAACCACTTTATTATTAATATAAAGTTAAAGATTATGAGGCTATAAGTATATATAAGTATAGCTTAAGTTTAGAGAGTTATAATTATATAACTAAAGTGTTACGAATAGCGAATAGGCGAAGGTTAACATACTTTAATTACGCTATATTTAAATAGATTCTGCGTTAAAGAAGGGAAAAGTACTATAGGCTAGCATAGCCCTAGAAGGCTAAAGAGTTGCTTAGCGATTACGTAACTTAGTAGTTATATAACCCGAAATTCAGGTAGGTCTAATATAGCGCTATGATATTACCCCCCCCCTCTCTACTAGTATTACTATCCGTAGTAATTAATTATTATTATATAAATATTCCCTAAATAGTATTCCCCTTCCTTTTTTTTCTATACTTACGCCGGGGCGTTATTATTATTTATAGTAGCGGGGTCTTTATCTCAGGTAGCGGCTAAAAGCTAGGCTAAAAGGTATTTTAGCGGTCCTATAGCAACTAAGTTAGTAATATAGAAGTCCTATAAGTATTACTAGGGTATGCTTAAAGCTCTCCGTGTTATACTAAGTAGGGTTATAGTTATAGCCCTTCTAATTAGCGCGATATTATAACTATCCTTAGTATAACTAGCTAGTAGTTACTTATATAACTTTATACTCTAGCTTATTATTAAACTTAATAGTAAGTAGTAGGGCGTTAAATTAACCTAGTAATAGATCCCTAGTAGCTTTTTAGAGCTTACTAGGGTAGAATACTAGGTAATAGTTATATTTATCTAGCACTTATATTCCCCTAGGGCTAGTAGCTTTAATTAGCTATAATTTATCTTATAGTATAGATAGCTTTAAGGAGTTCTGCTAGTGCTATCCCTCTATTAATATATATATAGAGTCTCTTATAGCTAGGTTATTAGGTTAGTAGTAGCAGTTTATAGCGCGAGTATAGCGCTATTAAGCTATAGCTATATTCCCTTTAGTAATATCCTAGATATTATAGAGGTTTTATATAAGCTACTAGGTATTACTCTAGTTAATTTTTCCTTTATTATTAAGAACCTCTATATATACTAATCCTAGTTAAAACTTATTTATAGTAAATACTCTTATTTAATCTTAAATAGTATAAGCCTTATAGTATTATTTAATAATATTACCTTAGTGAAGTCTATAGTACGGAGTATTTCGCTCTAGTTATCCTAAAACTAGTTTATTTATAAGTAGAGGTATTAAGTTAGATACTAGTCAAGGATTTCTATCTACCTATTAGTCTCTATATAACCTACTATACTTAGCTATATAGTTATACTATATTATCTTATAAAGCTTATTCTAGAAGTTAGAAGTAAACTAGGGGCCCCTATTAGATATAATTATAATAAGGAAACTAGTATACTAGAAGATATAAATATAGTATAGCTAAGCGAGATCCTATGCTATAATAGTCTTATAATAGAGAAGCGAGACTATCTTTTTTAATAAGTAATATATTACTACAAATATATTATTATACCTATATTAATCTAGTAAATATAATACAAAGTCTATTATAATATGTTCCTAGGGGTAATCTAGTATTAATAGGGTTTTTAACTCGCCTAGGGGCTTATCTCTTAGCTTCTAAGCCTAATAGTAAGTATAGTAGTTATAAATAAACTATTTAATATTAGTAGTTAACTAGGGCTAGTAGTAATATTCCTTTAGAAGCTTAATAGTCTTATTCCGCCCTAGGTATATTATAAGCTTCTAAATATAGGCTTTATAAATTAGCTTTATACTTAGGTCCTCTTCTTCTAGTATTATAAGCTTTTTATTTATAGTTAAGAGCTTATTATATATCCTCTAGCGCTCCTTTTTAATAACTATAAGTAACCTTAGCGCTTAAAGCGATAGTATATTAGGTTTATAGTTTAACTAAAAGATCTATTTAACTAGGAGGTAGCTTTTTAGCGTATCCTCTAGCTCTAGGGTATTAATAGTAGCTATAAGGCTACTTAGAGTAGCTTCTAGTAGTTAGTATAGCTTATTTATAACCCCTAGAGATAGGTAGTTAGGTAGTAATAAGACCTAAGTATAATCTAACTTATAAATAGCTTATTAGATTTAGAGGTCCTCGTTCTTTAATAAGAGGGTATTGTAACGCTTCGGGTGGTGTGCCGCAGCGATGCAATAACCAATTGCGCCACATGCGCAAAAGATCCGCCATTCCGCGCACTTCGTGCCGGAATGCACTATATATGCGCTTATATAGGCTAGCTACTAGAAGCTAGTCTCTTATAATTACCCCCTACTCTAAGCGCTTAGTCCCTTAAGCGTATTAGAGATAAGATAGATAAGCATATATAGACCCCGAGGTCCACGTGACTAACGTCGCCACGTATATACCCTCTAAGCCTAACTTAGCACTGCGCTAGCATACGGCCCTACTATCCGCCGTCGTTATACCGCAGCAGGTACCTAGCGGGATTCGAACCGCTAACCTCTATATAGCTAAAAGGGCTAAGTCCAGAAGACCCACGAAGTGCGTAGAAAATTATAACGCTTCGGGTAGTATGCCGCAGCGATATAATAACTAATTGCGCTATATACGCAAAAGATCCGCTATTCCGCGCACTTCGTGCCGGAATGCACCACACATGCGCTTATATGGGCCGGCCACCGGAAGCCAGTCTCTTACAGGTATTAGCTAGTATACTTTTATACCCTAAATAGTACTATATATAGAAGTTAATACTAACTAAAATACCTAACTAGTAGACTTAGTAGATATTTAGAAGTTATTTAATTATTAAGTAGAGTAGTAGTTAGTAGTCTATAATAACTTTAAAACGCTAGGTAACTATAGAGAGTTTAGCTCTCTATTCTTCTAGCGCTAGAATAATTACTATTATCTTATAGTTATAGATAGGGTAGTTTATCTCTATTAGTAATATAATCTTTAAGAAATAAGCTATAAGGTATTATAAACTATTATTAAGTTATTCCTAGAGGAGAGCGGTAGTATAAATAGATTTAGAGGTATCTATCTTAACTTAGGTTAGTAGTTTGGGTTTCTAATAGTATAGGATAGGGGCTAACGTTAGGTAGGGCCTCTTGAGTTCGGAATTACGCCGCAGCCCCTTTGTGAAAAGACTATAATAAATTCACCTAGTTCGTAAGTATAATTTAAGAAATACTATATAAGTATTTTAACCTATACCCTCTACTAGTTAAAGAAAATAATATAAGAACCCTATACGTTCCTACTACTCGTAAGCAAACCCTTATATAAAGTCGGACGCGCGCCGCACTAGGGCTAATTATATTAGAGCTAAATAGGCTACTAAGCCTCTCGTAGCCTAGAAAAGCTACTATATAAGATAACTCCTTAACCTAAAAGGTTAACCTTCTAGTAAGGTACTAAAAATAAAAGCTATTATATAAGATAACTCCTTAACCTAAAAGGTTAACCTTCTAGTAAGATATTAAAAATAAATACTACTATATAAGAGGTAACTCTTTAATTAAAGAGGTCTTTCCTAAGAGGTTCTTATAGCTAGAAGTATAAGAAGCTCTATTATAAGCAGGGCTTTATACCTCTCCCTCTTTCTTATCCTTATCCCTTAATTATATTAGTACTAAACCCTATATATAAAAACGCTAAGCTTATGCGAGGTATACCCTTTAATATTAATAATATATAAGAGCTAACTAGAGAGTTTAGTATTAATATAATTAATAAAACCTGCTCCTTTTTTAACTACTCTATTATATATAGAGAGTATATTATTAGTATAGCCCTTAAGAGGGCTCTTATTAATACCCCTAGAGGGGATACTTGCTATTATATTATAGCTAAGTAAGTAGACTTAGTAGTAGAAGCTAGGCGGGTTGTTATGCACCCTATAGAGTAGCCCTTCTTTAAGCAGGCCCTCTATACTATTAAGGTAGAGGTAACCTAGGCCCCTTAGGGCTTATTAGTAAGTATAGCTTATACTAAATAATAAAGAGAGCATTACTAATAATAGCATAGTAAAGATAGTAATAACTTCTAGTAGATAAAGTAGTAATAGAGGTAGTATTAGTAGCGCGGGTAGTTCGCGAGAGGAAAAGTTAATAGTTTCGAAGTTTAAATAATTAAAAACTATATTATTATTAATATAAAGTTAAAGATTATAAAGCTATCTAGTAGGGCACGTATAAGTATAGCTATAGTTAGGAAAGTTATAATTATATAACTAAAGGCTATATATTATTAGGAGGCGCGGAGTTAGAAGGTCTATTGCACTTAAGTAGGTAAAATCACTATATAGTAGCTAGAGGCTATTCTATAAGTATATTATTTATATATTATTAATACGTCGCTAGGCTATTATAAAGCCCGAAGGGTAGAACCTTATACTTTTAGTAGCTATAGTAGGTATAGAACGTTATTAAGTCCTCTAAGTTAGAATAGATATAAATTTAGTAAAACGCTCAGTAGATATTAATCTTTATAAATACTTTAACTTAGCTAATTTAGCCTAGTGAGCGTATTATTAATATAGCCCTTAAGAAGGCTCTTATTAATACCCCTAGAGGGGATACTCGCTATTATATTATAGCTAAGTAAGTAGATTAAGTAATAGAAGCTAGGCGGGTTATTATATACCCTATAAAGTAGCCTTTTTTTAAGCAGGTCCTCTATACTATTAAGGCAAAGGCAGCCTAGGCCCCTTAGGGGAACGTTAGTAAGTATAGCTTATGCTAACTACTTTAATATAGAGAGAGCGTTACTAATAATAGCATAGTAGCAGACGAAGCGGTAATAGAGGCGGTATTAGCAGCGCGGGTAGTGCGCAGGAGGAAAAGTCGATAGTTTCGTAATTTAAATAATTAAAAACTATATTATTATTAATATAAAGTTAAAGATCGTGAGGCTATCTAGTGTAATAGGTATATATAAGTATAGCTATAGTTAGGAAAGGTAGTTAGTAATTACGATTACGTGACCGAAGGCTATGTATTATTAGGAGGCGCGGAGTTAGAAGGTCTATTGCACTTAAGCAGGTAAAATCACTATGCAGTAGCCAGAGGCCACGTTAGGGCCTCTTTTAGTATTATAAATACTACTACGTAGTTATTTAAAGTTAAAATAGGCGTCTTTAGCTATAAGCTTAGTAAGTAGTTAAGTAATCTTCTTATAATTTATAATAAATTAATAGTAGAAGTTATAGAATCCTAGGAAGGACTAGACGCTATATACTATAGTTAATAACGACTAGCCTTTTACTATAGAAACCTTCTTAGGGTTAGGGCTAATCCCTTTAGTTATAATAATAAACCTAAAGTAGCGCGTTATAGTTATACTAAATTCGCAGTTCTTAATATTAGCCTAATGCCCTACTTAGTATAGCTAGTTAAGGACCTTCTTAATATACGCTTTATACTAGAGGGGGTCCTCTAAGTAAACAAGGATATTATCTATATACACTATATAGAAATTATCTAGGTATTCTATTAGTATTAAGTTCGGAATTACGCCGCAGCCCCTTCGCAAAAAGACTATAATAAATTTACCTAGTTCATAAGCATAATTTAGGAAATACTATATAGGTATTTTAATCTATACCCTCTACTAGTTAAGGAAAATAATATAAGAACCCTATATATTCTTACTACTCGTAAGCAAACCCTCTAAATATTACTATATATAAAGTCGGATGCGCGCTATACTAGGGCTAATTAAATTAGAGCTAGACGGGCTACTAAGGCTCTCGTAGTAACGCCCTCGCTAAACCTTCTAGTAAGGTAAAAGCTACTATATAAGATAACTCCTTAACCTAAAAGGTCGACCTTCTAGTAAGATACTAAAGGTGCTACGAAAGCTATTATATAAGATAACTTCTTAACTTAAAAGGTTAACCTTCTAGTAAGGTACTAAAGGTACTACGAATATTACTATATAAGAGGTAACTCCTTAACTAGAGAGGTCTTTCCTAAGAGGTTCTTATAGCTAGAAGTATAAGAAGCTCTATAAGTAGGGCCTTATACCTCTCCCTTATCCTTATCCTTATTCCTTAACTATATTAGCACTAGACCCTATATATAAAAACGCTAAGCCCGCGCGAGGTATACCCTTTAATACTAATAACGCGCAAGAGCTTACTAGAGAGTTTAGTATTAATATAATTAATAAAACCCGCTCTTTCTTTAATTACTCTATTATATATAGAGAGTATATTATTAGTATAGCCCTTAAGAGGGCTCTTATTAATACCCCTAGAGGGGATACTTGCTATTATATTATAGCTAAGTAAGCGGACTTAGTAGCAGAAGCTAGGCGGGTCGTTACGCACCCTATAGAGTAGCCCTTCTTCGAGCAGGCCCTCCGCACTATTACTTATTATTATATTATAGCTAAGTAAGTAGACTTAGTAGTAGAAGCTAGGCGGGTTATTATATACCCTATAGAGTAGCCCTTCTTTAAGCAGGTCCTCTATACTATTAAAGTAGAGGTAGCCTAGGCCCCTTAGGGCTTATTAGTAAGTATAGCTTATACTAAATAATAAAGAGAGCGTTACTAACGACGGTATAGTAAAGATAGTAATAACTTCTAGCGGATAAAGCAGTAATAGAGGTAGTATTAGTAGCACGGGTAGTTCGCGAGAGGAAAAGTTAATAGTTTCGTAGTTTAAATAATTAAAAACTATATTATTATTAATATAAAGTTAAAGATTATAAAGCTATCTAGTAGGGCACGTATAAGTATAGCTATAATTAGGAAAGTTATAATTATATAACTAAAGGCTATATATTATTAGGAGGCGCGGAGTTAGAAGGTCTATTATACTTAAGTAGGTAAAATCACTATATAGTAGCTAGAGGCTATTCTATAAGTATATTATTTATATATTATTAATACGTCGCTAGGCTATTATAAAGCCCGAAGGGTAGAACCTTATACTTTTAGTAGCTATAGTAGGTATAGAATATTATTAAGTCCTCTAAGTTAGAATAGATATAAATTTAGTAAAACGCTCAGTAGATATTAATCTTTATAAATACTTTAACTTAGCTAATTTAGCCTAGTATTTTATTAATTAGAGGTAGTAGGTATTAATCCTTCTTAGTAAACCTATTTAGCTTTTAGAAGTTAATATAGAACCTTGAGTAGCTATTAGCTTTTTAAATAAATAATATTAGGGATATAAATAGAGTATTAGCTAGCGCTATAAAGCCCTTTTTTAAGTTTTGAAGGAGGTATTATTAAGTAGCCTCGAGTTCTAGTAGTAATTACTTATATAATAAATAAAAGGTTAATTACTCCTTTATAACTAGCTCTAGTTCGATTTAGTAGTTATAAGGGTAGTAGGGAGGTAATATGTTACTAGTAGTCTTACTAAAGTAATCTTTCTAATCCTAGAGGTATAATAAGAGCTTCTTCTTAATTAAGCGTTAGTTTTTAGCTTTATTAACCTCTAGTAAGCCTTCACTTTTTTCCTTTTCCTCTTAATTATGAATAATAATTAGGTTAAGCTTATATAGCGATATAAAGCCTAATTTAATATTAGTATACTTTAGGTTCCTCTTAAACCCTATAATACTAATAAGTGCTATATTAAGGTCTTTCTTTACCTATTAAGCCTCTAGGCTAAGTGGTTTAGGCTTTTAATATAATATAGGCTAGGTTTAATTAGTAATTAGCGCTCCCTTTAATACTATATTTATCTTCCTTAAGTTATTATTATATCCTTAGTCCTTAGGTATATAGCTTCGCTATAAGATCCTTATAGGGGCCTTTATCCTTTCTATAGCCTTTCGCGCGTTACATAGCTATTCCTTAGCTGTAAATATAGCTTAATAGCATTCTATATTAAGTTAATACTTAATATTAATTTTAATAAGTTAAAAGAGGTTCTTAGTATCCTATATAATTATTTAAGGGAGGTCTTAGGCTATAAAGGTATTGTTTAGCTAGTATAAGGGCTAATAGCGTATATCTATACTAATATTATAGTAATTACACTATAAGTAGCTAAGAATAAGGTTATACCTCCCTATATTAAGTTAGAAGAGGGGTATTTATATTGAGCCTTAGTAGTATACTTATATATAGGTTATTTATACCTTAGTTATAGCATTTAATAGCTTGCTATTAAACCTAGTAGCTAGGATAGGGCGCTATAACTTATTATAAATAGTATAATACAAATCCCTTAGTAAAGGGGTTATATAGGTATTTATAAAAATATAGCTATTTACTCTAGTATTAGAAAAAGCTTTAAGATAAATACTATGTCTATTATAAACTAAGACTAACTCTTTTTCTAGTAATTTACTATTGATTAGTAATTATAAGTTAATAAATACTATTATTAATTACTAATCTATTTAGGCCTCCCCCAGTAGGGAGTTTATTTTTACTAGGGGCTCTATTCTTTTACTAGCTCTAGGTTATTATAAGTAGCCTTAATAAGTTTAGTAATACTTATAATAGCTCTAGCTTTCTTATAGGAGTAATCCTATAAGGTATAGCTAGTATTACTATGGATAAAAGAAGCGCCCTAGTTATAGAGCTTCTTATATAAAGCCTTAGGAATATAGCCCTAGTTAGTAGGCTTATATATAGGGGTTTGCTCTACTAGAAGGTTTAGCGCGGACTACTAGAGGAAGGCCTCGTATAGTAGTTTAATTAGCTAAGCGGGTATTAAAAAGCGCTATACTATAAGTTATAATATAAACTTAAGTAATATAATCCTAGAATTTAAGAGCGCTATTTATATAATAATTAAAGTACTAGTTCTAAAGAGAGGTAAGTAGCTTCTTATAGAACTTCTAGTACTACTAAGACTTTAAAAGTTTAGCTTTATAAATAAGTTTAATAAAAGTAGCTTATTTAATCTAAATATCCTTAAATAAAATAATAAAAGTATCAAGCTTTATCTAGGCCTTATTATATTAAACTAAGTTGATAGAAATACCTTTAGTTCTTTAATAAGCTATTTTATTATAATAATTTAAAATAAATCCCCTAAGAGGAGAGGGGATAAGATATTAAGTTCGGAATTACGCCGCAGCCCCTTCGCAAAAAGACTATAATAAATTCACCTCGTTTATAAGTATAATTTAGGAAATACTATATAGGTATTTTAACTTATACCCTCTACTAGTTAAGGAAAATAATATAAGAACCCTATATATTCCTACTACTTATAAGTAAACCCTCTAAATATCATAAAGTTAGATACGCGCTATACTAGGGCTAATTATATTAGAGCAAAACGGGCTACTAAGGCTCTCGTAGCCTGCAAATACCCTCGCTAAACCTCCTAGTAAGGTACTATAAAAGCTATTATATAAGATAACTCCTTAACCTAAAAGGTTAACTTTCTAATAAGGTACTAAAGGTAAAAGCTATTATATAAGATAACTCCTTAACTTAAAAAGTCGACCTTCTAGTAAGGTAAACGCTATTATATAAGAGGTAACTCCTTAACTAAAGAGGTCTTTCCTAAGAGGTTCTTATAGCTAGAAGTATAAGAAGCTCTACTATAAGCAGGGCCTTATACCTCTTCCTCTTCCTTATCCTTATCCCTATAACCTATAATAAATCCTTAACTATATTAGTACTAGACCCTATATATAAATACGCTAAGCCTAAGCGAGGCACGCCCTTTAGTATAAATAATATAGAGGGGATCGCTAGAGAGTTTAGCCTTAATATAATTAATAA
>JAVHLU010002417.1:0-18500 GCA_036785755.1 Colletotrichum ledebouriae
ATTCCAGGGAAAATACCTCCTTATGCTTAAATTTATTAGCTTTCATCACTATATTACTCAGCCTATTAATATCTATTATTCAGGCTGTTTTACCGCCCCTTTTGCTACTTATATACCTATTCTTACATTATAATATAAGTTAGCATTAGACCTAGAGAGAATAGAATCTATTTATTATTATATGTAGGCGTTATTATTCTTATATCCTATTATAGGATATTTAAAGGTGAATTATCCCTTATAAGTAATAATCGTGAAGGCCTATTATAAACTAGGATATACTTACTATTAGTAGTAGAACGCTATTATATTAAACGTAGAAATATACGTTACGTTAATATACCTAGCGATAATATCGTCTTAGGTCTTTATTAGGTAGGTATCCGTGAGAGCTATATTATTAAGTAGTTATATATTAATAACTATACGACCTTTTTGATATTTATTACTAGCTAGTTATTATATCGTCTTATTAGATACTATAGTCTCTTTAGATGCGGGTTATTCTCGCTAAAGAATAAATACTAGGAACGCGAATAGTACTTAGGTTATTATGCGATATAGGTTTAGGCCTAATTTATTAATAGTATGCTTAATAATACCTCGTTTAGGTCCTCTTAATAGGTAGATCTTATATTTATTAAGGATTCGCTTATCCTAGTTAGGTTTAAAATAGACGCGTAGTTATTAGTCTTTAGGTATATTAGCAAAGCTAGTATTAGTAAAGACGTAGGCAAATTCGTCGATTAGTATAGCTAGATACTTAGCGTTAGGTTAGTAGTTATAAATTTTAACGCCTATTAGGTAGCTATAGATTCATTATTATTATAAGTATAGTGTTGATTATATATTTCTCTAGTTAGTATAGTTCCTTAAGGGCGAATTCGGATGCTATTATAGCTTCGGACTTATTAACTATCTAAACCTATATAATTAGATTAATAGATATAAGATACCTAACGAATTAGTTATATTATATGGTTTAGTTTAATATAGTATCGTTTTAAATAAGGATCTCAGATAAGGATATATCTATTAATATCGCATAGAATATAATAGGTAAGTTAGTAGGTTTAAATAGTAGGTCCTATTATATATTATATTTTAAGATTATATATTATACTAGTATTATCATTAAGGAGTTAGTAGGAATAATTATTATACCCTTAGTTATAACTCTAGCTTTACAACGGGATTCGTTACGCTATGCTACTATAGGGATTTTAATACTATAAGATCTAATAGTTATAAATCCCTTGCTATTAAGGATATTAAATTATTTAGGACCTAGATAGTCTATATTAATAAGCAGGTTAGTAGATAGGTTATCTATAATAGATACTTCTTATTAGATAGTAGTAATAATAGGCTTACTTATAGAGATCTCCATTCCTTAGAAATATAGATTAAGAACGACGTATTAGTCTATATAGTAAGTATCTTTATTAATACCCTTAACTATAAGTAGAATAGATTAGATGCGGATATTAGCTATAGGCTAATATTAGTTAAGTATATCTCTATCTAGTAATAAGGAGGAGCATCCGGTATTGCTATAGATATTAAGTTATATAGTTAAGGTATAATCTAGATTAAGCGTAATCTAGTATTATAGATATAACTATAAGTAAAATCCAAATCCAGCTCTAATTTAGGTAGAGGTATTAACTAATAACTTAAGTTAGATAGGTAGTTTAGTCCTATTTATTATATAGTTAGAAATAGGTAGATCCGTTACTTAAGAGTTTCTAAACTAGGCTATAATAATAGCTAATAAGAGTTATATGCTATCTAAATAGTCCTATTAAATATACTTATATAGTTAGTTATTACTTAGGAATAATTATTTATAAAAACAATATTTCTTACCTATTATATGGTAGGGCTTATTAGGTAGTATTATAGTAATAAAATAGGTATCCTTATATCTATTATTATAGTCCGTGAAGTTAAAGTCGCTACTAGGTTTAATCTATTTAGGGGTTAACTTAGTTTAGATATAGTCGTTATAGGTTATAGGTACCTCTTTAGTATTATTAGTTATAAATAGGGATTAGTAGCTATTAGGTTACTAGCTATCGTGAGAAGAGTTAAACGATAGAGTTATCTCTCTATAGTATACTAACTACTATTACAATACCTAGTTAGCTTTAATAGGAGTATTTAAGGTCTAGTTATTATTATTATTACTCTAACTAAGTTATTTATTTTTAGGGACGAGCTTCTAGTCCTAGCTACCTTAGTTATTATACTAGTTCCGGCTAAACTAGTATAATATAGGGAATCTAGTATTCTAATTAGGTTAATTCTATATTAGTTAGAAGCTTAACGTTAGCTATAATAGTTAGATAGGATCTTATGGTTAGAATTATAGTTAGGATTATAAGTAGGGTTATAGTTATTTAGTTAGTTCTAGTATAGTTTATTTTAACTAAATCCACTAGTAGGTAAATTCTATAGTTAATTAGCATACGGGTTTCTTCTAATAACGATAGGATAACTATTATAGTTATATAAAAGACGAGTATTACTAGTCTTACCTAGTTAGTAGTTAGTATTATAGGGTTATTAAAACTATAGCCTACGTTCTACTACTAACGTCTTTATTATGAATTTATAGCGTCTAACTAACTATAGAAAACTATTAAATATAGTTATATTATTAGGAGGTATAATAAGGGATTTAATAGCGCTATTAAATAATTTAAATATAGCTTATAGTTATAAAGAGATATCTAATATTCTATAGGCTTTTATATCTCTAATTATAAACTAAGCATAAGCTAGGATATCCTTATTATTAATATCTATAAGACCGTATAATAATAACTTCTAATAGGATATCATATTACTATAGTATAGTTTAAAGCGTTCTAGTAGCTTAGTAGTAATAACTTTAATAGTTATAGTCTATAGTAGTTCTTAGTTAATATTAGTTAGTACCTGCGAGTACTATACTAACGTAGAACCTTAGAGGTATTAGGTCTAGACGTTATAAACTTAGACGTCGGATTTTATAGCTATAAGATCGAGTAGTTAATTAGTAAAGGCGTAGATATTAGTATATATAGTTAACCTACCGTCGGATACTATTCTAAGATAGTAGGGGTCTTTTGCTTTAGGGTTAAAGATACCTATGTCTATAGATTATAGGGAAGCGTTATTATTATTATTATTATTATAAGCTAGGGCGGGTTAAGCTTCATTCTATTATCTAAAGGCTTTAGCTATTATAGTAGCGAAGTCTTAGTTTATAGCTTATTATTAGTTATTTATTACTACTACAATTATAGCTACTACTATATCGGCTAAAAGTAGGTTCTGCGATATTATAAGTAATATAGATAGGGACTAATTCCTATTATATTAGTTAGGTTCTTAATATAGTATTTCTACATCGTGGGATAATATTATTATAGAAGAGTAGTTAAATAGGGATAATTAGGAACGTCGATAGGTCTTATTACTAAACTTAATAGGGCTAATATATAGGTTACTATTAAGACTAATAAGGTTATATAGTTAATAGGCTTATAGGGAGCTATAGAGGCCTAGTTAATTAAGGTTATCTATTAGTTTAGATACCTCTTTAGGTATAATTAATAGCTATATAGGTCGTGGCTTAGATAGAGTAGTTAGAATTAGCTCTAGTTATTTTTAATATATTACTACCTAATAACGCTAGTTTCTAAGGAAGGCTTTAAATATTCTTACTATATTCTATTTAACTAGATAGGGTATTATAAATTAGGTTATATTTAATAGAAGGTTAGCTATATTAATAATCGTAGTTACTACTTTAATATTATTATCTATTATAAATAAGGATCTTAACTCTCTAGCGAAGTAGAGGAGATATTAGTAGTTAGTATAGAGGTTAATTAATAATATCTAGTTTTATAATTTCTAATTCTACTAAGTTATATAGGATAGTCTAATAATATATGGGGGTAAGTAATCCGAATCCTAATAGGTTTTAATAGATATAGAAGGTTATTAATAGGTAGATAGTTAGGGGTATATAGTAAGAGGGATAAAGTTAGAGGAGGTAAGGTTTAAGGTAGGGTAACGTAGAAAGCGGTTAGCGACGATATAACTAACTAATAATAATACTTAACTAATATAGTTATTTTAATAATAGCTTTATCTAGTTTTCTTATTAATATAAGCGAAAAAATTAATTACTAATAAGGCCGCTAGGTCGACTTTCGTCGTGCTACTAACTATAAGGGTATCCCTTAGGTATATATAATGCGACATATTGCTAACTATGTGGTGCCCTGTGGGCGGATGTATCTATACATCGGTTGTGCTTACATAACCTAGTAGCCCATATATGGGCTAGCGTGACAATTGCTCCCTTTACTAACTTGCTGCTTTCCCCCTTTTGTCAGCTCCCCACCACTAATCAATATAGCTTTCCCGCCCCTACCAATGATTCCCCCCTCTCTCTCCTCCCTCCTTTTCGAAATACATGAATCAGAGCAGAGGGGGAAAAAAAAGATTGGACCAAAAAAGAATTCTTTCATGAAGAAAAGACAGCGAAGGGAATGGGTGGAAAAGACGAAAATAGCCGCATGGACGATTTCATGCATATACACCCCACTCGCTCTCACGTTTTGGTTCGGACCCGGACCCGGCGGCGCTTGAAGTGGACTGTTGCTGCCACGAACGAACGTTTCGCTCCGATAACGAAGGGAAAAAATAAATAAAATAAAAAGTAAAAGAAGTCAAGAAACGGCATCTCCATCTAGAGAAATCTGTCATGACCAGATGGCACATGCGAGCGAGTTTCAAACAAAAACCCATGGCCAATGCTTTCTTGATCTACCCCACCGCGAATTACGATACACACACGACGGAGCTTCTTTGGCGACATTACAGCATAATTGGGCTCGTAAGTTCCCCCACGTTTTTCGCACTACACGAACTCTCTATTGCTTATGACCAAACGCAACAAGCAGCTAAGGTTCTGTAGGTTGGATAGCCGAAAAGATGTGCAAGGTTTTCTATGTCCAATCAAGCAAGATCGGAGAGGGCAAGTTACCGGAAGGAAAACCAAAGTCGTTTGCATTAAGTCAGGCCTAGAAACCATTATCATGGGAGGTCCCAAAGGAGATCTAATAACCCCATTCACCTCGTCTTTCGTCTTCAAATACAGAATACCATCAAGAAACAAGTGAAGCAATGATCAACAGCTTTAGAAAAAAAAAAAAATAGCACACAAACCATATGTTCCATCGAGATAATGACACGGTTCCCAATGCAACTCAGAAAATCCCTCTAATCCGTTGCTTGTGAGCCGTTCTCCATAGTACGAGAAGAGAATGGAAACAATAATGTAAACGATTCCTCCAACGTCAAAGCGGCTCTCTCCCCGAACCCGTGGTTGAACATAAATACACTTCGTGCAGTTGAACACGAACAACTCCCCTTTGGATGCTGCCCGTGTCGGCCGATACGAATATAAAACAAGGCGAAGTGCTTTGTGGCCGCCAACGTGCAGATGGAAAGGAACACGGGATCTTCATCCTCCATGTCCCAAAGAGCAAAAATGCGATAAAGACAAGTCCAATTCGTCTTCCTCCCGCAAACAAGAGTGTATCCCAGGAACACCTCCAAACCTTGAAACCATATGATGACTTGTCCGAGCCCCGCCACTTAGACGATTCCTTCGCTTTTGTGGCATCCTTGACCGGTTCGGGGAAATTCCCCGGTCGTAAGGGCATGAGCCGTGTGTTGACGCCAAACGAACACTCTGCCTCGCCGAGCTTGGGAAACCTTTGCGGCAGTCGGAAGCGGCTGCAACTGCCGGCTGGCGGCTGCGGCGCTGAGTGATGACGGAGATGCCGTTTCGGATCGTAGTACGGGTCGTAGTACGGGACGTTGCAAACGGCCGATTCAGTCGCCGCGAGGTCAGGTACGCGTCAAGGAGAAGGACAGGCGAGTATAGTGTGTTCGTATGGTATCGTATTCGAGAGGACTGAAAGGGCTAACTAACACAGCGCGCGAAGCGAATCGGCGACAAAGAGACGACGATGGTATCAAGTTGAAGTCGAAAGTGCCCGTGTGTCAAAGGCGAGGAAGCAAAACAGCGATGAACCGAACAAGAACAGGCAGTGTTTGGGACGGCAGCGGGGAAAGAAACAAAAAAGGATAGATAGAAACCCAACCAATGTTGAAAATGCGTCCTCCCTGGGAATGCCAGAAAAAAATAAAAAAATAAACCCCAAATGAAAGAAACGCGGTACAGTGAATAGATCAGTCCCTCCTCTTTGACCCGGGGAAAATTGTTCCCGGATCACCTGCGGACTCCTCTATCCATCCTTTCTCGGCCAAGATGCTGTACGAGACTGACAGGCCGGCGGCCCAAAAGCACAGAGCCTCCACCTAACTGTATGCTTGGGTATCCTTCAAAGGGCAGCAGATAATCTGCCAAACCGGCAAAAGCCAGGGAGTCGCTGCCGCGTATATAAGAGAAAAGAAACTGTGATGGCTGGCGGATAGCTGCTGGGATCGAAAGTGCAAGAATTGACCGAGCCTCTGACATCGTCAAGTCCATTTATGCTCATTGAGGTTGATTGGTCCACCACTGCGCCGGCGTTTGCTGGTTGGACCAGGCCTGTGTAACCGCCGGAGATCCTTGGTTTGGCTGAGGCATGTACTGGCGAGGAGTCTGATCCGTAGGGTATATTCCCTGACCAGTTCCGTAGTTCTGTGCCATGCCAGGCATCCCAGAGAATTGCAGCGCCGGCTGCACACCACTCGACGAGTGTCGAAGTTGTGGCGCAGGTGGCTGCTGATGCGATTGCTGGTTCTGCGTCGTGTAACCCGAGTAGCTATGCTGGGGATTCTGTTGTTGTTGCTGAGGCCACATCTGGCCAGATGTTGGGTAGTGATAGCCCTGAGCGCCTTGCGGCATATTGCTCGCGCTCCCTGCTGCAGGCAAAGTCGTTGGCTTGTTGTTCTTTTGGGAAGATGGTTGGGCCATACCTCTCATCGGAGCCTGACTGATCGGATTCTGCGCATGGATCGATTGGGAGTATGGTGGAGCCGTCATCATCATCTGAGGGCTTTGGTTGGGCACGATGCCTGTCTGTTGCGGCATGCCACTCGCCGTCGTGTGTGGTGATTGGGTTGCTCGTGTCGTCGGTACTGTGGCATCGCTCGTGGCAACGGCCTGCGTGAGGTTCGAAGATTGGGGCTGCTCATGAGGTCTCCTCCAGATACCCTGAAGGTAGTCACCGCGCATGTCGCGTTGCTGATTAAGGGAACGATTGTACTCGGCAGCATGATGCGCCTGGGCGTGAACTTCTCCAATCTGGGCCGGGCGAGTCTGGTCCTGGTAGGCCGGGCCGGTGATCTCCTGGCGAGGGCCGCCTTTGAGGATTCCGCTGTAGTCACGGGGGCGGTTGTCGCTGAGCTCTGATCCTAGTGTTATCACTGGCATTCTGGTCGTTGTTCCGGTTGGCGCTCCAAGCATACCTGGTTGGACGATCTGAGGTTGAGGGGCGCCGGGGAACTGGCTGGGCGTGTTACTGTAGACGATTTCTCCATGAGGACCTCCCAAACCCATGACCTGGTTCTGTGCCTCGGCTGCCGCCGCTTCTCTTTGCTTGGCTGCCCCCGGGCGCTTCTCACCAGCCAAGTCGGCCTCGGTGAAACCTTGCTTACGTGCCTTGGTCTCCCAGTAATCGTCACGGACTCTTCGGCCGTTGGTGATAACGCGACTGCCAAACTGTCGGAACATGGATCGTGCCGTCACGATGGCAATCTGTCGCGATCGGTAAGAAAATGGTAAGATCTCCTGACTGACAAGGTCGTCCTTCTCGGGCTGGCTGGCAATGATCTTGAAGAGTGATCTGTTCTTGTTGAACAGTAGATATGAATCGCGGTAACCCAAAACCCTGGCGCACTCAGTTGCTAGCATGAAGAGTTTGTCGCCTCGATTAGGGACCAAAAAGGTCCTACACTTGTACTCGCGACCACCCAACAGCTGACCATTCGGCATCACCTTCTTCTCTCCGAACTCGTCAATTTCTCTGGGGAGGTACTCGTCGCCGGCGGCATTCAGCTGATCGGTCGTGTGGTCTCTAACCGTAGGTAGGGCCTTCAGCGTCGTCTTCGTCGGAGTGGTCTTCGGCGGAGGAGATGCTTGCGCGGGTGCGTACGCGACAGTCTGGCCCCCAGGCAGTGGCGCCGCCTGGTTTTGGGGGGTTTGTGGTGGAGGAATGGTCTGAGGCATCTTGTGAACGGGGGCCTTGCCGGCAGTTTCGGAGACACTTCCGGGAGTTGTTCCCTTCAAAGGCTTTCCACGTTTTCTCGGGTTGGAGTCACCTGCCGAGGAAACACCAGCTATTAGCTTGTATCGCGTCGCGCACTGCGGCAATCGAATATTAGGTGACACACGCGCATGCTCCAGTGCACACAGACAGTCTGGATTAGAACGGGCGAAAAGAAGGAAAACCTACCAGCATCACCTACAGGAAGAGTTCCCTGGAAGTTGTCGGGGGATCGACTTCTTTTGATACCGCGAGAGGCGTTTAGTAGGTCTTTTTAATAATCGCAACCGTCAGCACAATGCTCATTGCGAGACAATAATGTCGAGACAGGCGCAGCCATGATTCACAGCAGCGAGAGGCGTAAGCATCTGGGCCGGCGTTGTCTGCAGCCGACACGTACAAGACCTCGCAATGGAATGCGATGACGCCTAGCGGGAAGGCAGATGGGTATTCGTAGGCAGGATGAGGCTGGGCAGAAGGCGGGGGCTGAAACTGGGAGAAGGGGGGGAATTTAAGAGCAAATAAGCAACATACCAGAAGAGTTGAGAGCAGCCGGGTTGATTGTCGCACTATCAGCTCCGCTCGGCTGAGTGGAGTACATTGAGCGCGCAAAAAGTCGTCCTCAAGCAGCAACAATGTCGATGAGAACAGGTCCACGACGACGTGTCTTGATATAGTTGGAATTAGTTTCTGCCAGGTCGCGGTTGTGGGCGACGCTGGGTCTTGGGGGGGGGAGGGGGTGGTGCACTGGACGATGCAAGGCGGCTTATGCGAGCATATGGTTGGCGCAAAGCTCTGAAATGTCCCTGGCGGGAGGTGTCGAGTAATAACAGCTAAGGGGAGCGTCCTGGGAAGAAGTCGAATGGAAGCTTTCGTGCCTCTCCGTCTCGTTTGCTCTTTTCGCCGCAGGGCAGCGAAGGGGTGAGAGGGGTGTATGGTTAAGGAAACTTTGAAGTCTAGCTGGAAATGCAAAGAGATGAGTTGCAGCGCCGGTACAACCAAGCCGTAGAACTCAATAGAGTATGGGTAGGGTCTGTGTCCTGGTTCTGGGGTTCTGCGACGGGAAAATTCCTTCGCGAAAGGCCTCTGTGCGGCAGCTTTGTAAGTACGGTATCCGGTGGCGAGACTCTATCTGGTTTTTTTTTTTTTTCTGTCCCCCAACGAAGCGAAGCTGTCGCGTGGCGAAGAACAAGCCAGGGTAGTTACGAATAATGGACGGAGGAAATTAAAGACATAGGAACTGATGTGAGCCCCTCAAGTTGTCAAAAGGTAAGAGAAAAGTGTGGGCGAGGTATGGAGAGGTCGTCGAAGGCAGTGGAGATGCGCGTGCGCGTGGTGGTGAAGGAGGGAAGATGACGGATGGTTGGCTGGCTTTCGCAAAGACGCTGCGTGGTAAGGATAAAGTACTAAGCCCAGATGATGGATGGACGGAGAGAAGCGGGTGACTGAGAACGGCAAGGTAAGGTCGGCCGTAGTACCTTACCTAAGTAGTATGTATGTCTTCTTGCCGCCAGGTGCGTGAATGCAAGTACCTATTTTCTTGCGTCGACGGGCAGAGTCCGGGGTGGTCAGATGCTTGCGCTTGTCAACTTGCAGCCGGGTGCTTTTCTTCTCCTCTTCTCTGGGCGACCTCTGTGCTCAATGAAGGGTTTGCGCGAGAGTGTGTCGATTAGGAGGAGGGGGGGTTGACGACTTGGCAAAGGAGATGTTGGAAGTTGGAGACGATATATGTATGTCTTTTTACAGTAAGATAGTGTGTGAAATGATGCCGTCCAAGTGCGCTGATGATGTGTTGAAGACAGAGGAGGGATATTAGTTGAAGCTGGTAGATAGATGGTCAGGCTGTCGCGAAGCAAGCGAAGCGATGCGATGCGACGTGATGGTCTGCGGAAGTGTCAGGTCAAGTATGTACCTAAGAGCTAAGGTATCCAAGCCCTTTTTCTCTAGGTCGATGGCGGAATCAATCAGCACCGGGTGCCAAGGTAGGTAGGTAGGTAGGTAGGTAAGAGAGACCCAGTGTTTCCGATTTTTGCCAGGACGCGTATCTTTCGGTAGGTAGCTAAGGTATGTTCTGTATCTCAGCCACACGTTGTAGGCGCTGTAGAAGCAAGTCTTATGTGTGTCGAAGTTGAAGATCCCTGATCTTTGAAGCTGTGCGAGACGAAATGCTGGATCCCGCGATAGCTTGGGTAGTCGAGGTTGCGACAGGGAATGGAGGCGTCGGATAGCGCGCAGCAAACAAGGTCGCATCAGCAGGTTCGATGCGAGTTGATTGATGGTGTAAAAGGGCTGGAGGTGGCCGATGCTGACACTGGAGCTAGGTACGCTAGACTAGACCGGGCTGGGCAGGCTAGCTTTACTGAGCACTTGACCGGGCTGGCGCATGCGCAGAGGAGGTGCAGGTTGCAGGTGCGCATATCCCGGCGCAGCGCGACGCAGATGGGGATGGTGGGAGGGGGGAAGGGGAAGAAGGGAAAGGAATGGATGAAAAAGATGGATGGGTGGGTGGATGGTTGGACTGGACCAGGACAGGGCCTCCTGTGCCAGGACTGGACTGGGACCGGGACTGGGAAAGTCTGGGACTGGTAAGAAGTGTGACTGTATGACGGCGACGAGGACAATGACCAGATGAATCCAAGGATCCCAGGAGACCCCAAAAGACGATGATGATGCTGCCGGCGGCGGGCAGATGTTCCTCGGGTGTGGCGGGCACACGCTGATTTTTTTCCCTTTTGAGTGACGGGGATGTGGTGTGCGGAATTCAGCAGAATACCGACAAGTGGCGGAAACGACAAGATTGGATTTGGGTCGATGAGGGAAAATTAGAGAAAGAGGTTTTTTTTCCTCACAAGCCCAGAGACAGATGTTAAAGGCTCTCTTCCCTCTTCCTAATCCTCATGGACAGACAGACAGAAGAAGATGGGACTGGGGTCCCCTGTCACGCAATTACGAGTACTGAACCCAGACTATCTCCGAACTACGAGACGCCGCTCAACTCCTCGTTCTCGTATTCTTTTTATTCTTTTCAATTTTATTCCGAAATCCGAATTCTTGATTAAATTGGCATTCTTTTCGAAGGAAGGGGGAAAAAAAAAGAGGGAAAAAAATGGAGGGACCAAACAGCCGTGTTCGTCGTTCGGCGGTAAGTTAGCCTGCAATTGCAATGTCAGATACCAAGGTAGGCTTGGAACTGCCTGTTGGTAATCCGAATGCTAGCGAGGGGAGTTACTCGCAGGAGGCATCCATGATGGAACCCATGTTCCATACGGCGCGGCGTTCAATCAGCTACTTCTACTGTGTAGAAGCACGAGACATCACGTCGGCTGGATTCCCGACTCATAATTGCTGCAATATGCAGCTGGCGCAAGAAAATGGAAGTGAGGAGTCGAAATGTGGATCTTTCCTTCTCGGCTTGGGCACGGACGGCGGCGGGGGCAGGACCAGGACAGGCGACAGGCGACAGGGATAAGCAAGTCTAAGGAAGATGCTACAGTAGGTAAGTGCAGGTGATGCAGGCGCAGCAGAGTCGAGCCCAGGAAGGAAGATGGAACAGACACATGGAATGCGGGTTGCAGATAGTATTCTGCAGACAGGAGACTGGAGACTGGAGGCGGGCTTTCCTATATTGCTATATCCCACCCCCGCTAGTTTGCCGGCAGAATTATTACCACTAGCCGCTAATACCTATCGGGCGCGGTCTGATGTTCAATCACTCTGGCCGGCACATCCTTCATCGCGATAGCTACTTCAGCGGAGTACACTTCAGTTGCTGGCCAGGTAGACCACAAGACCGACTGACAAGGGGTGGCCTTTCCCGTTCCGATCGTAGTCGCGGCCGCTGTCGCACTTGCCGTTGAAGTCGCAGACCTTGAGTGTTGGAAGCCATCATCATCATCATCACCATCCTCATCATCAGCATCATCATCAATCAGTCAATGTCAATTGTTCAGCCCGGCATCGCCCGCCCTGCAAGCCCTGTTCCCTCATGCCCTGCTCAGTGCGGGCAGCTGGGTTCATCATTGTCGGAGACGGGGGAACTGGCAGGCATCGCGCAGGCCGCAAAGCATGCCGTTGACAGACATGAACCACGATGGACATGGACCAAATGTCGCCATCCCGAACGGCGTAAACAAAGTCCACTTCCTCCTACCTGACGTCAGGTACTTTTTACCTACCCTAGGTAGGTACTTTAATCTACCTTAGGTATTCGTGGTCTTCGTCTTACTGTGCCGATGCTTGACGGCGATGAGACGCGAAAAAAAAAGATATTTCTATTGCTTGGCATCTGCACTCCCTGACCGGGCAGGAGTGGAGGCGCGCCTGCCTGCCTTTAACTCTCCAGGCTTACACGCGCGGAGTGGAGACAGGCTGAGCAGCCAACTGCAGGCCGACGGGAGCTCGCTCAGCAACGGCGGCCGATGCAGAAGGGCAGGAAAGGAAAGGGTACGTGCTGCTCCGTTGACGCCTGCGGAAGGTGAGGTAGGTCGTAAAATCAGGCAGGCGCCTGACTGACATGCTTGCCTTACTAGTAGGTATGCAAAAGTCGTTAACATTGAGTGGCACTTATCAACACGAAATGTCAGCAATGTCAGCCTTCCTTCACCTCCAGGACATTGCGCTCCTCGAGAACACTGCTTTCTCGTTTGACGGGGTATTCAATCATTAGAAAAGTTGTTCTTCGTGTTCGACAAGGCTCCCATTACAACTGCGCCGTCACATGGCACTCGTTCGCCCACAGACACCCGCGTTCGACAACGACGTCTCCCAATGAGGACTCCCATCCACGTCGCACCCGACACCACTCAGAAATCCGGACGCGAAAGGGCCTTGACAAATCGAGCTACGTGCCCGAAGCCCCGGGATCCAAAAGGCCTAGAATCTCAACATCGCAAACACCTCCTGCGTCTGCACCAGACACTCACTGGGACTAGCACCCGGCGTCAATCTTCGGTCTTGGCTCAACCGCGCGTCTTTACTGGATAATCTCCTCGGCTCGCCCGCAGCTGTCTATTCACAGACACTCAACCCTAACTCTGCCAACATATTCTCATCAAACCCGTGCCAAATTCTCTGGACAGCGCATCGTCCGCAGGCGCCCTACGTACGGTTAAGGTGTCTTGCACGCCTCGTCAACTTCTCGACTGCCGGCGGATAATCGTTGTGGAGATAGCAGCCTGCTTCCTCCGAGACTTCCATCGCGGCGATTCCGCTCGTTGCCACCTGCCCATCTGCCTCCATAAAGCGGCCAAATACTACGCCAACTATCCCGGAGAGATAATCGCTGCAGAACAAGCCCAAAGTGGATTTCGCCCGGCGTCCACGAGTCTATGATGACGCCAACCGAGGCCCGCTCAGGAAATCACACCTGGAAACTCGACACTAATGTCGCGACTCATCCCTCCGGCGAGCATTGTCTGTTGCCCACGGCGGAAATCTTCTAGCCATAGCTCACCTGAAGAATGCCCACCTGCGGCCCGTCTGGAGGTTTACTTAACCTAATCGGTGCCCCGACAGGGGCCCCAGGGTGAACTGTCCCCCTGTTCCAGTCTCACGACAATGCATGAAAAAAAGGAAGCGGGCCACACTGCTGCGGCAGAGTAGCACCCCGGCTTGTGTAGATGAGGTGCGGGAACGATCAATTCATACTGAACCCCGGAGGCAACAGGTAGGCCGCAGCAGCAGCGGGCCAAACGTTCCCACCACTTCACCAACACGCCCACCACTGCCATCACCCGAACTTGACAACCATGATCCCAGTGGCACCCCGTGTTTAGCCCAAGCAAGGAGCATACTACTGCCAATTTTTGAACCATTTCACACCATGTCGGACAAGTGAACTTCGGCTATCTGGCACCGCACCTAGCAAAGAAGCCCTTAGATGCCATGGCGGACGAAATTCGGTGAAGTTCTCGACAAGCCAGAAATAAGATACTACCATCGCCAAAGCCGCTCCCACAAAATTGATCTGGTAAAGGCCAGAGAGGTATCCAAGGAAACTCGGTTGTTCCGGGTGGTCCGGAAGGCAACAGGCGGTCCAAAGGCCTTACACTTTCTTCTCTCGCTGCTTTTGCGTTTGAGCGGAGGAGGTTTTTAGTTCAGACGAAAGCAAGCTGTAGATGGTTTGAAACGACGAGGCTTCATTTCTCTACAGACAGATGCAGCAAAGCACGCCGACCGCCGTTACAGGCTCTAGCCACGTCAAGTTCGATTCCGCCGCGATTACATCTCGTTGATTTCGACCCAGCAGCGCCAGTTTCGGCCTAGGAGTGGTTCTACTTCTAGTCCATGGCAGTTAATGATTCATTTACTTCGCAACAGTTGATGGCCGTTATACAGGCCCGCTTTCTTACACGGCGGCAGGCAGGATAAGGGGTGCTCCATGCCCTCGACCGAAATGTCGACCCCATTCGGCCTTGTGCTACATTTAAATCGTCTCATGGATCCTTTGGATGAAGTAAGACCACATACTAGCGAAATCGCACGCTATACGGCAATTGCAGCTTGTCTGTTGAAGTTGTTCATACGCGGCCGGGCTTGAGAATCACTGCAGCTGGTGGAAACAGTGTAAAGATAATTGAAAACGGCGTGCTCTCCCAGTCGGTGTTGGTTGGTTGTAACAGCTTCTGCAAGGCTGCGGTCGGAGAACACATGTCTATTGATGGATTCCTTACGTCGAAGATTTGTCCAGATGGATGACAAGTCTTGGCACAGCTTTTTGAACGGGTCCATACCCATTCAACAAGTCTGACGTGTCGGCTGATACGGGATCCACGATGAAATCCTGCATTGTGTCGGCTAGTAGCTTCTGGATGTGGATGCATCTCGGCTCAGAGACTGCTCTACAAAACGAGTTTCGGGGACCATATCATTCTCTGGGCATTGGAAACGACTCAGCAATTAGCGGGCTTGTCGTTGGTGCCTCTCGATACCCGATGGCAAGCCAAGTACTGTAACTAAAACTCGAGGGCAGTGGAGGCGGAAAAATTCCCGACAGTCTTGGGCCTGACTCGTTCATTTTCGCTCTTTGACCTTTCTCGCACAGACACCGTTCTTGTTGTCAGGAATCTGATCAACCAATTGCGCTACCATACTGACACGGCGGATTGCCATCGGCTGGGGTCCTGGCAACGGCGCAAGCGCTATCGACGACGACCCCTGCTAACGATACAGTTGAACGCGGGCGAAACGGACGGGATCAAGGAAGGTCTACGCCAAGTAACCCGTAGCGAACATCCTGCTAGTCGCGGAGGGCCTGAATTCAGCAAGATAGCGACCTCGTCTGCTCACCTTCAAAAACTCTTACTACGTACGCGACGGTGAAATCGACACCTTCGACTTTCGCAATTTTTCAGGATTGCCACCAAAAAGAAAACCAGAATCCAAACACTTTCTGTGAATGTTTTCTGATCGTAATGGCCAGAACGAGAACCCGGCGTTGGAATATAAAAACGAACGGGGTACACCAGGCGATAGGAGAAGTCCAATCACTCATTCGACAGGGCCGCTGTCGTACATGGCTCTGATACATATGAGGTCAGCCTGCAGCCCTTATGCCACGAGGATCCGCCGCTGCTGCCTTTCACTTGCCGCTAAGCACCATTCTGATAGTATAAAATAATGGACCAGTTTTATCACATCACGCGCCAATTTGAGGACAGTCTAAGAACGCCTAGGGTGACTAGGTCAGAGACATTTCGTCATCTAGGCGTCGTCAAGAGGATTGGCCTATCGGAGGATACAATCGTTGCCCATCGTGGAACACGTTCTTCGCCAATGTTCAACCACGGAGAACGGTAGTCCGCTTCGCCCAAGTTATTCGCAAGGCTTTCAAGTCAGCTTCAAGCCAATGAAGCTTGACCCCATCACATAAATGATCACAACCTTCGAGAGGCCCTGCTCAGAGAGCACAATGCCATTCATCACTGCTGGCGATGGGCTGATCGAAAAGGTAAGATATAACGAAGTCGACGCAGGACACTGCAGCCAAGCAAATGAACGCTGTCTCACTGAGAAGCCGATTCTTCTCGCCTCTCCCTGAGCACTAGACTCTGCCTGTCGCCCTGTCCGGTTCAAAAAGCAGCCGGGAAAGTTTCAGCTCACGGACGAGAATGGACTTTTAACACAGCATGGTCAGCACCATCTCTTCCTGAATAATCGATGTATTACAACGGATTGAGTGACCAAAGTCTCTTTAACTGAGTCCAATTTCTGATGGTTCAGTTGTCTTGGTCAGTTTGTGGAGGATCTCTGACTAGCACGCATGCGACACTTGGGCAAGGAACATTCAACCAGCCGCGGTGCGTGAGAATCGTAGGCGAAGGTAGCGAAAGTGGCCACACCTGTGGTGGGATGGGCCTGCATTGGCCCTCTCGACACGCATCATTTCTCATCAGGCGACAGCGGAGTACGCGTCTGGCAGGTCGAAGGCATACTAGTTGTTGCATGGGTCTCCATTGCTGGCTGGCCTCACAGACGTTTCTCAAGTCGACATCTACCGAAGCTCATTTGTTTACCCGCAAAGATCCTAGCCTGGGCCATATGAGAATGCGCCACAGCTGAAACAACTGGTAAGCCGTCATTATCGGCCGTCATCGATAATGACGGCGAGGGAGATGAACGATGAATTCACAGCACTCTGCGAACTAACAACAGCGTCAGCATCAAGATCACAAGACGGCACTTGCACGAAGGCGGTGGCTCACTAGCTTCGTCTCGGCCTCTGCTCGACGACGGTGTGTTCGAAAAGCATAAGGCAAAAAAGGCTCCTATTAGTCGTGAAACTTCCTATTACTCATGTCTCCGCAGCATGCTGCTCTGGCGGGCAGAAGTTATCGATGGCCAAATATGCGTTTCAGCCGACTTGGCTTCAAACTAGGATGTGTATTGCTATGCATGGAGAACAAGAGGATTCATCAAGATAATTGATTCCCTCAAAACGGGCGTGCCTCGGACTTCATCATGGCACAGAGCAATCGCGAAAGCACGAGGGTCTCCGCCTAGGGTCTCCCCGCTGCCTCTTGTTTAGCCATGATGGCAATGGCCCTTCCACCTGCGTTGTCTCGCGCGTGTCCCAGTCGCGGCGCGATTCTCCGACATGCGCTTCCTCCAGCAGCATCTTCTGGCGCAATCTGATAACAACGGCAGTGAGCGGAGGATGGCCCTGGCCTGGGCGTGAGAGCCATGTGACTAGGAAGGAAGTCTACTGCGAGACAGGATTCGGACCGCCCGTTCTACTTGATTGAGCCAGGGGGAGCCAGACCGCACAGAAGTCGAGAGATTTGGATAGGAGGTGTGGAGGATTAAGGCCACTTACCAGAGAAGATGGTGTGCAACCTTGAGCTTAGCTTTCAGGAGTCGGGAGGGAAGGCAGGCTGCCTATTGAGATAGAATGGACGACCAAGTGGCGGGTGGCAGCGAGGACGGAGATGGTGGGGAGTAAGTCGACGATGGGAAGACGTCTTGGCTGTTGGTTCCCCGAGGAGTTGACGGCGATTGGTCCGTGGTGTAACACCAAGTCAACGCACTGGCCAGGCTGATCATGGGTCCGACAGAGACCCACCGTCTGCTTCTTCTTCTCGCAGGGCATGAGCATGGCATGGCCCTGCGGTTGGTCAACCAGGGAATTGATTTAGGCTGCCTGGAGCAAGTGGTGTGCAGGAGTGGGAGGCAGCCACAACCAGGAAGGGTCGTGTCCCCTGTCCGTCCTGTTGGGATGGCTTGATGCTTCCATCGTTGCGCAGTGCTGTGGGTTAGGAGACAAGGCAGGCGGAAGAGGGTTTCCACAGTCGAGACAGGGGACGAAGAGAGTTGAGCCTGAGATCGAGGGTGTATTGTAGTTGCCCACACCCACCACGAAACTACGTTTCTCTCCGAACGAGCCGTTCCAGACCAAGGCGCTTCTGTGTACGGTATGGATAGACATCTGTTTTGAGCGATCTAAGACAGCTTTAGCTGACGCTTTTGAAGTCGTGGAAAGTGCGCCCACAATCTGGTCTCACAATGCACGGTAGAGGTCAACAAACCGACTGAACGCGTTCATGGTCATGTTTCGTAACGTCCGGTGCCCATTTGCACGACTGACCATGCTGCTTCTGTTGATGGTGGTGTCCAGTACAAGCCGATACTAGGTGTGAAGGGTGGCTGTCAGTCCAGAGAGGATGCCCGCCGCAACGGCACCCAATGGCCTGGAAAGGAGGAAAACTGATGGTTGTGGGAGGG
>JAVHLU010002418.1:0-18482 GCA_036785755.1 Colletotrichum ledebouriae
ATATATAATATAATATATAATAAGAATAGATATAAAGGTATTTAGAATATAATTAGATTATATTTAGATACCCTATATATATAGAGTTTTTAACCCCTATTTTATAAATTATATAGTACTTCCTTTATGCTATTTTTATATACTTTTATAGTAGAGTTATAATTAGTATAAGGTCGGCTACCCCCCCTTAATTAGGTATAGCGCTATAGTATGCCTGCCTAGGATAGTTTAGCGTAGTGGAGGGGGGTAAGATGAGGTTTTGCAGAGGGGTAAGTTGAGGTGTGAGCCGCCGCATTCTATGGGGTAGGTGTCGCCACAATTTGGTCTGTTCCCGCGAGATTTGGAGGCCGAGACTCTGCAGAAAGCATACTTACTAGCCACATCCGATCACTAAACGACGGGGCGCCAAGGAGAGCTTACGCCACAGGCGGGGCTGATCAGCCATACTTCAGCTTATTTGTGCTGCGTCATTGGCGTCCGCTGCCTTGATTCCGTGGGAATCCATTCGGGAACGTCAAACCTCAGACTCTTGCAACCCAGCAGCATCCAGAGCCTCCCACAAGCACGTCTTTGCTCGTACAACCGCCACCTCGATTGCGTCTGGCTTGGCTGTATCAATTCAACCCCGATGTCTCGCAGCTCGTACCTGCTTAGCCCGTGCTAGCCCGTAAGACACGACGCGCGGCAATGGTGCGCTTTTCTGGTTCTCTGTAGACTCTTGCAAATCTCGCCTGGATCCCGCACGCCGATGTATCCCTCCCAGCATGCCGCCCACCAGCCAGCTCATACGCATGGACAGATTGAGGGATGAGCTGCACAGTGAGTGCCAGCAGCTGTCTCGTCCACAAGAACCTCAGGTGGTCGTATACTAGTATAGCTCCGAGCTCCCCTCCCCTCCCTTTCTCCACGTGTGGGCAGCGTACCTGATCGGAGACAAGGTGGTCAGGTCTAAGCAGAGACTGCTGCCACAACAACTTTGCCATCCATCTGCAATCCTCACAGAGCCCTAGACGTCACTAGCCACAGATCTTCAGTCCTCTTTAACCACCGTGACCCGACTATCACTCCCACGTATGACGAATAATCCTGGGTTTTCTTACGTCTGTTGAGGGATCTCGGCCACAATTGAGACCTTTGAGTGCCACACCAAACCGGGAGATGCCCATCACACATTGAGGCTTGACGGAAACAAGCCCAGCATCACGCCAGCCGAAAGACCTGGATCGTCATCCCGCCACGGCAAGCTGGGCCTACTGCGTAGTTCGTCCTGCCCCTATTGGCCAGGGTCCCCGGTCTTTACCGGAGAGAACACACCAGCGTATCAACTACCTTCCCGAGTAGTCCACAGTTGAAGCTTGTATCCCCGATGAGACAGCTGCGGCCCAAGACCTATGACGATGGATGAAGTAAGGGCGCAAGCCAGGCTTCTCTGTGTGTGTGGCTCTCCTTCTCCAAACGATCACCCCGATGGCATTGGTCAGTCGTTGGTCGGTGGCAGGCAAACAGGCAAACAGACAGGCCCGGTGATGCAGATTCCTTGGTTGTAGCGAGTCACAGCGGTACGAGCTAAAGGAAGTAGCAAGGGCGGACAGCAACAGCAGTCACCGGCAGCCTGCCCAGGCTGGATCGCGATCCCAATCTCCTAATCTGCCATCAGGAAGGAGGGAAAGTTGCAGCTTCTCGACAACTCCTTCCCAATCTATATAACCACCTCAAACCCCCCTCTTCCTGTCGTCTCTTCTCTCCTCATCACGAACCAAGATACCCAACCAAGCAACCACACAAACAAACAAAAGCCACTTTTCCCTAATCAACCTTTTTAGAAGTCCTTTCTTAATACCCCAATCGCGACAAATCAGCCAAAATGTCTTCCATCGTCAACAAGGTCAAGGACGCTCTTCACTCCGACAAGACGCACGAGCAGCCTGAGGGAACCTCCGGCCCTCACAGCTCCCGTGCTGCCAACGCCGCCGACCCCAGAGTCGACTCCGACCGAGACCACCGTGCCAACCCTGCCGGCACCGCAGGTGGTGCGACGAACACTCACACCTCCGGTCTGACCGGCACCGGTACCCACGGTACTACTGGCACCCACGGCACCACCGGTACTTCCGGCTTGACTGGCACTCAAGGCACCACTGGCTACGATGACCCCGTCGGTACTCATGGCCCCCACGGCCGCGTTGGCAACCAGGTCGACCCCCGCGTCGACTCTGACCGTGACCACCGTGGCGCCCCTGGCTCCGGCCTGACTGGCTCCCATGGCACCACTGGTACCTCCGGTTTGACCGGTACCCATGGTACCACCGGCACCCACAACACCTCCGGCCTGACTGGCACTCACGGTACCACTGGTACCCACGGCACATCGGGCTTGACCGGATCTAACGTTCAGACCGGATACGATGACCCTGCTGGCAGCCACGGCCCTCACGGTCGTGTTGGCAACCAGGTTGACCCTCGCGTCGACTCTGACCGTGACCACCGCGGAGCTCCTGGCTCTGGTCTCACTGGCAGCCACGGTACTACTGGTACCCACACTGGTACCCACACTGGCTCTCACGGCACCGGCGTCACTGGCGGCACTTCTGCTACTCACTCCGGTGTTGGCCACGTCGGCGCCGCTGTCGGCGGTACCCACGGCACCGGACCTGCCCCGAACACTGCCGGTCCCCACAAGTCCGATGCTATGAACAAGGCTGACCCCCGCGTCGACTCCGACCTTGACGGAAGCAAGACCGTCGGCGGTAACAAGACCTACGCTCAGTCGTAAGCGATACCTCTCCGAGCGATCTCAGCACCGAACTTGTGCGCGACACCGAAACAGAGACTAACTTGCAAACCCAGAAACACAACTTCGGGTATTGCAAAGGACCCCACCGACGCTGCTCAGGTTCCCCCATCTGTTTTGGCGAAACATATTGGTGAGCCCGAGATCGCACATGACGACCACGGCCACAACCGTGCTAGGCGCAACAGCAAGGTGTCTGCTCAAGAGCTGCACCGTGGACTGTAAAGTGGTTTTTCTCTTCATGCGGATGGATGATGGATTGATACCTCGCACTTGCTGTAAAATAGCCTTTACGACCTAATGAAATTAGCATCGTTAATTACACATTGCCAAGCAACATCAAGGTCTCGTGACATTATCAAATGATTCAATGACAATTGCCAGCAAACTTGACAAAACATTATCAGCAAGGCACGTCGACAATAATGATCACACTTGAAAATACCCTACAAACAGCAAGCCAGTGCTTCACGGGTAATACTTCCTTACCCGTACCAACATCTGAGCATGTGATTGCCATGTTGTACAAGACGTCCATGCAGGCTCGCATTACTTCATATGGTAATTACTACCTTATGACAACGATCGTCGCACCCATGTATATCAAAACAATGCCACCACAAGGTATAGTTGATACATGCTAGCTAGTAACCATCACCTCCTTATCATTATTCGGTCATAATGCAAGCTTAAAGAAGACTCACCGACTCATCACAACCAATGCTGGATGATGGTGATAATCACTCCACCCCTTCCATGTAGATTTTCCGAGGTCGTTATCAACGCAATATGCCGCTCTTCCAGCCTGCATCACATCGAATGAGAAAGAGAAAACACACACATACACAGAGAGAGAGAGAGAGAGAGAGAGAGAGAGAGAGAGAGAGAGAGAGAGTGTGTGTGTGTGCGGCCGGGCCAGGCCTTCCGCCGCCTCCTCACTCTACACACCCCTCCACCAAAGGCTACCCCGGGTCCCCTATCATCCCCAGATATAGATAATTCTGGACCTCTAGCAACAGCCAGGTGACTGGAATAATCCCCGCGCAAAGAACGTGATACGAGCGTGACGGGAGCCCGACGTGACTGAGGTGGCGTACAGGCGGAGTTGATAGGCTGAAGCAGTCTAAAGTAGCACTCGCAACTTCCTGCCGGCAGGCAACGCAAGCAGAGGCACGGCGTGGAAAAGCGTGGATAAGCAAGGCACAGTAGCAATACAACAACACCAGCCCACGCACTGCGGACTACCATGGGTGTTCAAATTGTGTGTCTTGGGGAAGATCTCCCTCACAGCTGTTCAGTAATTCCGACGGAGGGTTTCTGAGATTTGACGGTAGTGAGAGAGGCGTTTTTGGTGCGGCGGTAGCGTTCTCATTCCCGGCTAGGGCCACCACAAAAGAACCTCGACACTGAAAGCCTGGGAAAGATGGCTGAAGGAGGTTTGACCCGGGACCATGGGATTGTTTTGGGCGTTCCTCTGCTGGGGTGATGGGTTTAGCGGTAGCAGTAGCGCAGGGGCTTGGGGGCGTTATGTGGCTTGCCCTGCTTGGGTTCACCGAAGGAAGGCGTATTAGTGCTCTGTAAAGTGTCATCTGAACTGGGATTACGGACGGGACGAAAGGGCGGCGGTTGGCCTCGGACGCAGGGCGCGGGAAGTGGTGGTGTGGTGTGTGGCGGCAGGAGCCTAGACCAGAACAAGGACCGATTGGGGTCCAGAGCTGGAAGGGGAAGGGGAAGGGGGAAGGGACCCTTGCATCGAACGAGTGGTATGGGCGTTCTTAGTCCTTACGCTGAGGCCGAGATTTGGATCGGGGTTCGTTTCGCGATTTTGAAATTTCCGACGTTTTGCGGCCATCGTGAACAGTGGTATGGGTGGGGATACAGTGGTGATTGTGATGGAAAAGTGATCAAAAGCGTTCAACTGGCCCAGGGACGGGGGAGAAAGAGGGCGTGTGTGCAAGATGGAGAGCTGTGTTGACAGGGGTTGATACGCACTGAGGTGCATATTGGAGGTGATTTGGCCCTTGGCCACGCATGTAAGAACCCATAGACCCCGGCTTTTTTGGCCAAAGTCGCACAAGGTTCTCTGCAAGTCACTCGACTTGAAGGGTACTTACTGGGTCTGGGAAACGGAAACGGAAATAGAGAGGGCGAGTGTCGAGTTCGACAGCGCAAAGAAAGAGGGAGAGAGAGGGCGGCGGCGCAGGGAAGACGGCAAAGAAGGTCGCAGCGCATGTGCTGCTGATGCGCGCAGCCTATCTCGTTAGAGCGGGTTCTGTCAAGAGTGAGATGTGATAGGAGCAGGGGGGGGGGGGGGGGGGTGTATGTGTGTATGAGTGGTGCACTTCAGCGTTGGTCAAATCCCGGGCGGGGGGAACATGACCTGCCAGATATATCATCATGTGCGCGCCCAGCCGAAGCAGGAAAAAGAAAAAGCAAAGATGCAGTATGTACGTCCGTAACCTATGTTCGTTGCGTTGTTGTCCGTAACTAGGGGGGTCGTCCATGCTGGGAAAGCACAACATCGACAGGGATCCGTTTGCTGGGGTAATCTGAGCAATATCTGATAGCGCGCTCTCAATTGCCGATTAGTGAACTACACTAGGACGGGAGACCAGCCAGCTATGGCATTCTTTTCGCGGGCATAGCAGAACCGCAGAATATGAGATGAGAGAGAGTTGAGGCGTTCTATATTCTTGGTGGTTGTAGCAGCGTGATTTGCGGTCCGGGGGTCGCACGCAGGACGGGCTTCGGGGATATCCACATCTGAGGCCACGGTGGTTTGACCGCCAACGTGGTAAAATGTAAGATACTGCAGTCGAGTCTGGTTTTTCTGTCTCTCGCCTACGCAGATCATCTTTCCTAATATGTAACCGCACAACACACACGCCCCCAGACGGCATGTTGCGTGGAGCCTCTTGTCGTCCTCGTGGTTCAACGGTTTGCTTGGCTGTGGTGGTTTTGTTCCATAAGTGGAGAGAGGGAGAGGTGGTCCCCATATTGGCAACGAAGACGGTAAGACGTGACACCTGGTCTCGAGTATCCAAGACTGGGGGAAAGGATCAGAAAAAAGCAAGAATTGCATGGTATGTCTTGGAGACCCAAAAAAGAAAAGAAAAACAGCTAGCCAGAGCGGAGGTTTTTTTTGTTTTGTCTCTTTCGCAAAGTATGAGAAGTAACACTGGAGGGAAGTGAGTGAGGAGATTGGTGTTGTTGTTGAGTGTTGGTTGGCTGAAGCCGCTAGGCCCCAGGTCTCCTACCTGTTGCGGCGTTTCTCGTGTAACCAGCCACGCTAGACTGTCTCGGAGCCCACAGCTTTAGAACACGCGGTCTGCATGCCTGCTTTTTCCTCTTGCTCCTAATTTTCTTGGCCCTTTCTTCGCCAAAGCTGCGGTGACGACCCTCTTGGCCATTTCCTGCGCATGTCGGGCTGCATCGACAGAGGAGGAGAGGGGGAAGGGGGGTCTAGTTAGTTGCGGATACGCGTGTGCGTGTGTGCGACGTGAGAAAGGTGTGTGATGTGTCCTTGGACCTCCGTCTCCTTCCTTTCGTGAGATGGATGACGCTTAGAGTAGGCAGACAAATAAAGGGACGCGGGATGGCGCCCATCTCTTCCCCTCGACGTGATGGCCATGATTCGATGGTGTTGTATGCAAAGCGAGGGGTATCGTCCGGGTCATGTGCGTCGGTTTTGTGGCCACCACGACATTATTTGTTGGCCGTGATGCGGCAGACGGGAAAGACCAGGGAGGAAAAAAAAAAAGAAATATACCCTGGATGCCATCGTGGTCCACGACACCAAGCAGCGATACGCAGTAGCCCGTCCATCGCCAAGGTCTTGGCCGCAGGCGCCCGAAGGGCCATTGAAGATGGGACGTTTGGGGATGTCATGCGATGTGAGTGTAAGATGACGGAAAGACGGACCGAAGACCAGAGCAAACGGGGTGGGGAGAGATGCCCTTCATGACTGTCACGCCGTGACTACGCCGTGATGATGCTGATAGTCGAGTGAAGCTGCTTTGAGATGATGGGCTTTCTTGGCAAAACCACGATGAAGGTGTCTCGGTTCTTGGGATCCTGTTCTAAGCAGTTAGCGGAGTCAGCGCAGTCAGCGTAGCTCGGGTCAGCGGTCAGCAGATAGATGAGTCGCAATTGATAGAGCTTGTATGCCGGAATCCGTCCATGGAAACCCACAAACGCCCAAAGGGTTCCCGCATTGCCCTCGCCGCTCAGGCCCCCTTTCCCACCCAAATCGTGACAGCACCTTGCTTGGCCTTAGTGTGAGGGAAAAGCCGCTGTCGAAAAGGAAGAAATGGCCCGACGAACTGGAGCTGGAATCAGCTCAAAGTAGGTACCTACCCAAGGCACCACCTACCTTACGTATAACTCCGAGCTCTGGGGGGTGGTGTGTGTGTGTGCCTGCTGAGGGAGGGATAGCCCGGCTAACTCTAAGAGGAAAGACGGGCTTGTGCTGCGGCTTATGTAACACAATCCGCACGACCCAGCCTGGCGAGCTTGAGGTGGACTGTCGGATGGCGGGGCTTGTTTCGGCCGCAAAGCAGCCCCACCGTCCGCGCCCGCGTCCGCACCGAACTTCAGCCTTATCCCGGCGCAACCGCACTCCGCAAATTCACGTCGATCGCCGTAGAGCCTCGTCCATCTTCCCTCCCTCTCCCGGGTCTGCTCTACATGCCCGCGACCCGCCCGCAACCTTACATCGTCAGTATCCCGGATCCCGGCGTCACACTCACGATGACTCTTTGACCGCCATCACCGGTTTCACGACCTGTCACCCCCGTCCTTCTTCACTGACTGACCGCCCGCGACTCCAACATTGTGCATTCACGTATTCACCTCAAGAATTCGCCATGGACTCCATCCCTCAAACGCTGTGGAACGCCCAAATCCCCATCCACATAATTCACCCCTCCCATCCAAACACCCCGCTGATAACCTCCCTCCCGCGCTTCTCCTACCTCGCCTTCCTCGTCCCGCGCTGTTCTGCCTTCTTCCGGACACCCGTATCGGCCTTCCATCACGAGGACCTCCTCCTCCGGAACCTCCCACTAGGCCTGTTGGTCGACCTCTACCAGCCATCTCTCCCCTGGCGCCTCACAGTCAGCGATGGCGACAGCTGGGACATTGGCGACACCTTCTTAAACTGCGTCAAAGAAGTACGTCTCCTGCCATTCCGCCTCCGCCATCCCCTCATCTTCCCCAGCCTCGCTTACCTCGGTCATGTGTCTTTCCCCCTTCGAAACCCCATGACCTGGGGCTGGGGGCGAAGATCTCGTCTCTCATCCCCAAGCCCGTGTCTCATATCCCCACAGTCTTTTCTTACCAGCCACTCAATCATCCATCCATTTATCCCCCTGCGAAAATGCTGACAGAAACAAAGGCCGACTTCGTCCGCTACGGCAACGCAAAATCCATCATGTCTCTCTCCAAAGCAGACACCTCAACCCTCTGGAACGCCGTCCAAGACAACGATTACGCCTCCTTCCAAAAGATCAACGCCCGCCTCCTCAACGCCCCCACACCCCTCCGTCACATTCCGCTGAGGGTCTACATCCCCTCCTCACCACCGCCCGCGACCACGCCATCTTCATCATCTTTATCAGCGCCAGGACCACCACCACCACTACCACCACCATCAGCAGCAGCAGCAGCCGCCTCTCCGCCGCCCCTAGCTTCCCCTCAACCGCAGCCTGCGACGACGGCCGTAGCGCAATCGGAGCCGGCCGTGGGCGCTTTCAGGGTCTTGCAGGCCCTCGTGTCCCCCACCGTGCCGGGGACCAGGAACACCCCGCAGACGCTGGGCCAGGCGCTCCGCGCGCAGCTCCCGACTCTCTTCCCGTCCAGCCGGGACCCCGTGCTCGCTAACGTCGTGCTGCACGGCAGCCCCGTGCCGTTCTCGGCCCCGCTCGAGGACCTGATGCGAGAGGCTGCGTATCCCGATGGATGGCTTTGTTTGACTGTTGTGTTGTGGTAAATGACGTGCGAGGATAGGACAGGGGCCACTGGCGTTCTGGCATTCGGGCGGACGAGGAACGGGGGTCTACGGATGGCGTTTGGGGAATCGGATGTGGTTTTTTTTGCTTCTTTGATTAGCTAGACGCGACGAACAGTGGCACAGATTCGATAAGACAGAATTCATCACTGACGTTCACAAGCACCGGAGTGAATTGCAGTGGATCAAGGGCACCCCGTTCGTCTGTATTTACTCGTATACGAAATAAATACATCTCTCACACACACACAAAACATCACAGCGCGTCCACCATTGCACAAAACAACCGCGCCATCCACCAAAAATCACGCGCTGTCCAAATATCCATACCAAGATGTGCACCCGTCTAGCTGGCCTCAGACCTGTGTTTCCTGTTGCTTGTTGCTGCTGCTAGCGCGGCTGCTGCCGCCTTCAACCCCCTTGCTTTTGGCCCTGCCACATTTTACATCCACCACCTGCCTCCATCAGGATCGCAACTTCCAAAGTCTCACACAAACACAAACACACACAACAAGATCGCAGATGGGGAAAAGTGATCAAGCAAAGAAGAAAGGGGGGAGAGGGGGGTTGGCCAAGAAAACACACAAAACCAGAGGAAAGAAACGAGGCCTTTTCCGCCTCATGGTATCTCCTCCACTACACCCCACCCCCTCTGGAATATGAGATATGGGTTTGACGGTATGATGCGATAAAATCGATAATGATGACGATGAATCCCTTCCCCAACCAACTTAATTAAAGACTAGAAAATTCGCATCACGCAGTTCCCCCAGTGGAAGGGAGGGATAATAAAAACGAAAACAATGACTAGAATGCATGCTTGCCCAGTTCTCCGAGATGCTTGTATGCGGCTAGCTAGTATCAGAAAAAAACAAAATGGTAGAGTGAGAAAATGATATATAACGTATGATGCCGTGTTGTTGGGAGTGTAAAGACGTGAGTCTCTCTGATAAGGGAAAAGACAAGGGCAAAAAGATACAAGAGAAAAGAGAAACGAAAACTTTGGCCGAGGGGGGAGAAGAACCCAACTCGCAAGTTGTCTTTTTATATGCATCCTCCGGCCCGACCAGATGTTCCTCCCTTTTCCCCACCCAAACCCAATAATGTCGTCTAGTAACGACTATGCGAAGCTTTTCTACCGTGCCAAGCGTTCCTTGTTTCCCAAAAGCTGCCAGTCCCCTGTTTGTTCGTTCCCGAGTATGTTTTGTTTTTGGGGGAGACAAGAGGCGGTTGCGCAGGGGGACCCCCCCTCGTCAGAGCGACGCCAGTCTTTGCGATGTCGTAGGCGTGCAAAAACCGCAAACACTCGAGGTCAGGCAACCTCGAGGATGGGGGGGTGGGGGTCCGGCAAGGCCTGCGTATCCGTGTTGCGGTTGTGTCGGGTCAATTAAGTACGTACGAGAAATGAATCAAAGTCGCAAAACGCCGTTTCATGGATGTTGTTGGGTATAACAAGTTGTGGTCGGAAGCGACTCCGGCCCGTTCATCAGCATCATCCGGCAACCCTCCAATTAGCCCATTGACATTGATAGTAGCCACCCTGTAAGGTTCAAATTTTTCCAACGTCCAGTCCTCCCGTCGATTATCGTGTTCCTTGGCGAAAGCCCGAAGCCGTCTTCACACAGGCTTAACTTTGATAGGGGTGCTTCGGCGCGTGGTTGGCGCCGTGATTCAGCACGCGATGGCCAACGTGGGGAGAGTTCTGCGCACTGCCATTGGGCTCCATCGCGTATGCCAACCCCATCGGCCCTTGATGGTTGTTGGGAACCTGATGGTTTGGCGCAGGGGGCGGCGGTGGCGGGATAGTGGGACCGGTCATGTTCGTCGCACTCACCGCGCTGGAGAAGCTGATCGTCGCTCTCGGGTCTGCGTGGCCGTTACGGAAAAGGTCTTTCTGCAGGTATTCCATGATTCTCTGGTTCATCTTCAGCGTGCTCCTATCGCTGGCATGCAAGTTCAACATCTGAAGTAGTCGGGTAATGTCGTATTGCAGACGGTGAGGATCGACATATTGAGTGAGGAACGGATCGCGGTACGCAGCGCACAGAACCACGAGATGACCCCATTGCCTGTGAGAATGTCAGTGTCATGCAATGCAACCAAGTACAACGATCAACTTACGCCAGAGCTGTGCCGAAGATATTGGTAACCAGTAATCTTTCGTGGTCGACGTTGTGAAAAGCCTCGGTACTCTTGAACATGCATTCAATGCCTCTCTTGGCGTTATCAATCGTTGTTTTGTTGAGGTCCTGGTAGCTTTCGATCGTGTGTCCGACAAAGGCAGTCGCATCGCCTTCGGCATAGATCTCGAGGCCGGCGGCTGCGTCAGAGTCGGGGGTAGCACCCTCAGCCCGCTTTTGCAGCTTCACCGTGAGATCAAGGATGAGCTTGACGAAGGGTCTGTACGAAAGAACCTGAGCGCCCCAGTACTTGGCGCGTAGTCTGGCGTCTAGGAACGTCGTTGCCGGAGGATCGCTTTCGTTGAATCGCAGTTCCTCGCCTGTCCACATCATGTTCCGCACTGTTTCCTCTAGTGCTTTGATAAGACCCAGCTTCTTCTCGACAGGCTTGTCGCTGGTTTCTGGGTGGTACAGCTCTCTGTGCAGTTCGTTCAGATGCTTCCGCAAATACAACTGTGCCATGTAGTGTTGAACGTGGTACTCCTTCAGATCCACGCCCACGTGCGCCATGTTCGGCCAGGGCATCTTCTCTTCAAAAGGGTTCAAGCCCGAGGGCGGAACTTGGAGCTCGGCGAAGATGTCTCTTTGGAAGGATTAGCTTACCGTCGCCTCAAGGGAAAAAAGCTGTGGTGGTATACGTACGCCTGCAATTGGAGCAACGACCAGAAGTTGACCAAAATCACGGTATCACGCCTGTCCAGTCCTGCTGAGCTGTTCTCATTTCGAATGCTTTCGTAGCGATCCATACGACTTTACATGAAGATGTCAATCAGCAAACGATCCTTCTCTTGACATATGACACTTACCGGCGCATCAGTTGATGTAAGCATGTGTCGCCATGACTCAAGCATTGGTAGCTTTCGAGAGGTCTGCCGAGTAGACCGTAATACAATGCCGTCAAAATGTGCGCCTGAACGTGCTTGATTGTTGTCCCCGTACGTTGGTTACCTATGATATCGCTCGCAACGGCGAAGTACTCCAAACCTGGAATGACATCAAAGTTGCGTAGTGATCGCCCCCCTGTTTTCGACGTGCTGCCATGAAGAGATGCTCTGCGGCTCGGCACGCCATTATTCTGCTCCTTTGGCGACGGCAGTCCCGAAGACTGTGAGTGGGAGGAATACGACGGAGGCGAAGTTTGTCCGCCCGGCCCGGGAGAAGAAGGATAGCCGTTCCGATGCGTTTGCGACGCTTCAGTGACATCTTGCGCCGGCTCTGGTAGTTTACCTCTGTAGAGACAGACCTTTCCCAAAGCCATGACTACCAGAACGATGGCGACCTCGATGGTTCGGGCAGGTCTGCCCTGCTTCTGAGGATACTGGACGGGTTCAACGACCTGATCTCCAGTGGGGGACCGCTTCCGTTTGTTGGAGAAGTCGGCCGTGGAGACTGCGAATTTGGCGCTGGCGGGAGGTGGTCTGGGTTTCCTGTCACCAGGGGAGACGTGTCTCAGGAACCTTTTGACAAGAGGCGTCAAATCCTGCGGCGTGATGACAGGATGTAAGGCCATGACGTGGTTCTCGAAGGCCGTCACATAACTCCAAACCTTTTCTTCGCTGTAATCCGGGCTGCCGTCGGGCGTGAGCACGCTGCCGGCCATCAGATTAGGCGGGCTGAGGCTTCCCACTTGACCCCAGGCCTCAGCACTGGGGGAAGGTGAGGCCACCGGCTCTCCAAGATTGTCGTCGGCGGCATCGAATTGACTCCTTGGGCCCTCGGAATCGACGTGGTTTCCACCACTGTTTGGAGTTTTCCCACCGTGTCCCTCTCCGCAACCGTAAAGGCGAAGGATACCTCGTTTCTCTTCGTAAGACTGAGGGTAATCCTCCGGCTTGATTGCGTTGTGCGAGAACGCCTTGCGGGTGATCTCTTTGATCGCCGGCCACCGCAATACATGACCAACAGTGGTAGTGTGATTGACGGGAATGGCCGGCTTTCCAGGAGCTACGGGCGGTCCGAGAGGATGAGTCTCTTCGTCTGGCTCGTCTGGCTCATCAATGGGAGACATGGTCTGGTCGCTGGCAGCCATGGGCATCGTCTCATCAAGCTGGTGTTCGTCAACGGGTCGGTACATAGTTTCGGGCGGCAAGTGCGACTTCTGTGTCGGCGAACACAGCATCGGGCCCATCCCCTCGCTTTCGGTTTTGACTCGCTTTTGAGGTGGTGCACCCTCGAGGTTTTGAACTCTCCGTTCGAAAGATTCCGCGACTGTGTCAATCTTTTTCTCCAACGCGGTTTTCAATTCCGAGATTGCGTCCAGAATATCGATTTGTGATTTGTCCATCCTACAACGGTTGTCAGCAAGAAGACACCACGAACGCGGGCGAGATACTAACGCCTTCGGCACGGGGTCACGGTATTTGCACTCCACACCTTTCTCCCTGCAACTCTTGCAAGGCTTCGTCTCGTCGCATTTCGCCTTTAACTGTCGACAGCTGTCGCAAGCCTAGACCAAAGAAAGTCAGCGCGAATCCATGTGAAAGGTGCATATCGCCGTATATTCCTACCTGAGATGCTCGGGTCGCCTTCCGTTTCTGGGTGGACGCATAAGAGGAGATGTAGAGGTTCTCGGAAGGCGGTTGAGGGTGGTACGCAGGCTGTTCGTACTGCTGTGGAGGGGGAGGCTGCTGAGGAGGCATCGGAGGCGGAGGGTAGCTCCTGTAGCCCCCCGGCGTGGGGGGCATCGGAGGCGGCGCATTGTCGTAGCCCATGTGCGGTGGTCGTCGTGGATCGTCGGAATACGGAGGAACAGGCGGCGGCGGCGGCGGCGCAGAATGCGGCGGTGGGTGAGGACCTGGAGGCGGCAGGCCGTCTGGGCCAGCGCCTCCCGTTGAATGTGGCCGCCTGGGATGAGGGAGGCTCTCTTCGTGCGGCTCTCTCTTTACAGCTCCGGGGTCTCGGTGAGGGTACGGGTGGTAAGAAGGGTGCGCAGGTGAGGGAGAGGCCGGATGTCGGTAGTGGTCCTGCATCGGCGTGTAAGGAGGCTCTTGTTCATGGTGTCGTCGCTCGTCGGGATGTTGCTGAGCCGGGTGAGGAGGATGATGGGGTTCGGCAGAGCGAGGAGGATACGGCGGCGGCGGCGGCTGTTGATGATATGGCGGGATAGGCGGCGGCCCTGGGTGGTGAGCCTGGTGAGGCGTCGGTGGCAGCGACGACGGCGGATGGAGAGGCGGTAGTTGATGTGGTGATGCGCCAGTCGGTGACCACGAGTTGGTGGTCGAGAGACGGGGACGCTTGTTGTCAGGCTGCCCCGGATCCATGCTTGATATATATGTACATACGTACAATGCTTATGAAAAACAAGAGACGAAGCGAAAATAGGGTCAGGCCAGGTACGAGGAGGAGAAGGTGGTGGCCATGGACAAGCTATGGGCAACGAAAGGTAAGGTGTGAAGGTAAGACTGGACCGGTTACTGTGCAGTCTACACTCCACAGTTTGAATGCTATGCTATGCTTGGTTCTTGGGTCTTGGGCAACGGCGCCACGCAACGCAACGCGACGGGAGCAGCGGCCGGGGATGAGAGGATGAGATATTGTGCAAGCAAGCGAAAGGACCAAGCAAGCAGAGCAATCAATCAAGCAGGTAGCCTGTGAGAAGCCGAAGCGGAGGTCTGGGGGCAACAATAGGGCCTTGGTGTTTGGATGAGAGCATGGGGCGGTGGTGGTCCCTAAGGCGTGGCTGCAGCGTACGAAGGTACGGGATGCGTCGAAGAAGGGCAAGTCGGTGTGAATGTCGGACAGGCCGGTGTGTCGGGATGAGCGTGTCGTTGGGAGAGAGATAGAGGGACGTATCCGCGTCTGCGTAGTAGCCCAGGTACCGTAATGCGGACACTGGGCGGAGGAGGGAAAACTCAGGTCGAGAGAGGCGCGGGTTGTTGCTTAGTTTGAGAGGCGCTCCCTCCCGGCTGTGTGGTTCTCTCTAAACTGGCGAGACGGGATTTTCCACTCTGCGAACGCGCCCGGATGCCCAAAGGGTTCGGCACGGCAGAAGGGGGTAAGATCAGCGACGTTGGGCAGAGATGGAGCTTCCCTCTCTTTGCTCTCTCTCAGCTCTGTGTCTCTTTGTGGCCTTTTGGTGTTGCCCTTAACTTTTTTGACGTGACGGGGGGTGAGGTGGGAGCGAGGTGGGGAGTCCTTCGAAGGGGAGGAAGAGGTCGAGAAACCGAACGTCAAGACCAAGCGGCGGAGGATGGTGATGTCGAGGCCGCCATATACCTTGCCGCACAGAGGACGAGTGAGCGGTACTTCAGTACAACGTCCCAGGTGGAGGTGTCGGGATAAGGTACTAAGGCAAGAACTAAGGCAAGGTAGGATAGCTATGGGTACCATGTACGGGTCTGGGAGACTGGGTGGGATGTGGGAAAGTACGGGTATGGGCATGGATCTGGTACGCAGCATGTACAGTAGTGTACCTACCGCAGAGTACGTGCAGATGCTGGCAGAATGGCCACTCGAAGGCGGTCTGACCCTCGATCTGGAGCTTCGAGAGAACGTTCAGCTGAATCAGGGTGTTCGTCTCCATGTACCTCGGCGTTTCCTACACTGACGCTGATGCGAACAATGTGGAGGCGGCTGACATAGAGCCTGAAAGACCAGCAAAGTTAACAGAAACCCAAGCCAACGTCGAAGTAGTGGCGCTCGCGCTGGCAGACAACGAAGACTATCGACGAGCAAGAGTGAGAGAGGGTAAAGAAGGAGAAGACGTTTCTACGCAGTACCCTAGGAATCCTATCGACCCTGCCAAGTCAAAAAGTCTCAGAACGCAGCAAGGCCAGGGGTCTCAGAAAGGCAGCCGGGGTGTGCTGCTGCCTCTGCTTTGCGCGGCGCGACGTGGTAGTAATGATGGTGGGAATAGACGAGAAAGAAAAGGGAATGGCAGAGGCGATAATCTGGGACTGTGACTAGTCACTACGGTAAAGTAGGACGAGGATCTTCGGTCAGAGCAGGGGGGGCCAGCAGCTGTCGAGCTTTGCGCTGAGTTAATGAAAAGGGGGGGGGGGAGCGGGCGTGCAACTAGTAACGCAGCACCGCTCCGCCGTTTCTTCCACCACGCGCCGCCCTGGAATAGGACGAGAGGGCCGCCGAGTCGAAAGTGCGTGCGTTCCTGGCGAGGTTGGAGCGCCTGTCTTGCCGGCTTGCGCTAGAAATTCCCCTCACGTACACGCGCACGTTCATGATAAGGAACGGCACAGTTAAGCTGGATGTACGTATACGCGAAGTGACCGGCGGTGCGATGCGGCGCGGCCTCTCTCTACTATGTAAGGAGATGATGAGAGACGAGCACGTCAGATCCACGAGCCCCAAGATACACGCAGTATCGCGGTCTCCAACATTGCAGCACAAGTCAAAGATAGGCGGTGACCGGCAAGTTAACCGACTCAAGCACTCTCCCCCCCTTCGCGACACCGCTCCCGCGGCTGATCTCTCGTCGGCTCCTCGAGGCAATGCCAGCGACGGGACGCGCCGCCCGGAGCAGCAGTCGGAAGAGGGGGAAATCCATGGCCGGGCGAGCTTGATGGACGATATTCTGGGTCATGCCAGCAGCTGTGGAGGATGGTCATGGGATTCGAGAAGGAAATTTGCTTTCCAGAAAGCCCGAGGAAAGGAATGGAAAAGGTTCCGCTTTTCTGGGGCCTCTTTTCCCCTCTCTTGTCTTGCTTTCAGTACTGTAGCTACGTCGTGTCCAAGATCTGCTAGACAGTGGTGAATTCTGACCGCCGGACTGCGCAGCGAAGAACGTTGCCTGCCCGTTGGCGGTGAGCTGTGCGATACCTAAGTCCCGGTCAAGTTAGGAAACAATCTGAAGGCTTCTCTTGGTTTGAGCGCCCGCGCCCGCGCCCGCGCCGTGCGACATATATCCGGCGCGACCGTGGAGGGAGAGCAGAAGTGCGTAGTGCGCTTCATCAAGCAGTCCTCCATGTAGGGATACAGAGCAGGTGTTGTCGACTCATGGCCTGGCTGACCGCTGCTGCGTTGAGCATCTCCGTCTATGGACCACTGGATGAGACGGGTTGCGACGGCTCGACGGCCTCTGGCAGCCCGCAGCTTGCGCCGCGAGAGAAGCTGGCAACACCAGCTATGTAGAACTGCCAAGTTGGTCTAGCTGGGCATTGTGCGTGCTGTACGGATTTGCGCACAGGAAGCCCTTCCCGCCGGTGGCCATTGAAATGCCTCCTCGTCCAGGTCGAGCTTATTGGCGATTCAAGCTCGTCAGACCCACGTGATATAAAAACCCAAAATGTTTGGACGCAAAGGCCCGTTCGTGGTTGATTACGTGACGGAAGGCGCCGGGACAGTGCTGAAAACCAGAACTGGCCTCCGTCGACTTGGCAGTGAAGCCGGTATTGGGTCAGACTATGCGGGTGGGCTTGGATTTGTCACTCGGCAGTGCAGATGCGTCCGACATGGAGAGCAAAACTCGGTAAAGTATTGGAATGCTGTTGCAAGCATCCGTCTATGAGCAACGATTCAGCAGTCGACAAACTGAAGGAAACAAGAAATGCGCCGCTCCAACGGACCGGTACCTGGAAAGTGCTGCTGGACGGACTCGGCGCTCCGAGGACTTTGCGGGCTGACCGGGTTGCTTAAGACGGTCTGAGGGATTGAATGTGAACTCAAATGGTGGGATTAGATGGGACGGGAGGGGAAGGCGAGGGGTGGGCGCCCTGAGCGAGGGGCAATAGGGCGTATATCCAAGGATGACAGCGGCCTCGTTTGGGAGGAGGGTGCTGGACGACTCGTAGTGGCTTGTGGTGGTGGTGGGTAGCTACGGAATTAATGGAGGCGGGCGAACGAGGCCGCGGCGCAGGGCAAGGGAGCAAGGATGATTTGTGCCCGTCCGTCAGTCGTGGTTAGTTGCCGAAGTGGTGGTGAGGGGCAGTCGAGCCGGGAGACAAAAAGTTGTGAAGAGCAGACTCAGAGAGAGCGAGTGAGAGAAGCGATTCTTGAACTGAGCGAAAGTGAACGACAATGAGTGACAGGCAGAAGGCTGGAAGGTACAATGTTCGTTGTCGAAGGTTGGGGTAGAAAGACGTCCAAGCGGGCGGCGTATTTTGGTTATTGATGTCTAGGAGTGAGGATTTTTACCTTCGCAGGCTTGCGGTCCTACTCCCCAATCATCACTTCATCGATTTCCTCCTGGGTCGCGTCCTCTGCTATTGGTCTGTTCGCCCGGCTGTTTGAGTCTGAGTCTGGTTCTGGCGTCGTCGCCAGCTCCAAGCCTCTTCTGGTGAGGGGGAGCTTGTTGGAGCTCTCCCCTGTCTGGTTGCGACGAAGATACCGTCCGGGTCTCTGTTGGTCTGTCACCTGGGCTGCTGGCAGCTGCTGTCTTGGCTGGCCACTGGACGCGTGAGATCACGCTGGTTGATGGATGTACCGTACACCTCTCCCGGGGTTTCAAATGTTAGCGTGTGAATTGCCCCACGATACTATACCCAAACGGCGCAAGATTACTGTAGTACTAGTACTTTTAAATCAGTATTATTTATATGGTATATTTAGTAGC
>JAVHLU010002419.1:0-18479 GCA_036785755.1 Colletotrichum ledebouriae
AAACTAGCCTTAGAACCCTTTAGGTCTATATTTATAAATCTTAAATAGTATTTAATAATAGGATTCTAGCTATAAGAGCTTTAAGCCTAGTTAGTATAAAAAATAGGTTATTTCTTTTATTATAATATAATATATATAGATATAAGAATAGTAATAGCTACTAGTATTATAACTACTATTAGAGCAACTAGGGCTATCGGAGCAACTAGGGCTATTAGAGCAACTGGGGTAATTCCTAATTTAAGGATAAACTCGTTTTAGGATTAAACTATATATATATAAACTACTCTATATTATATAAAATAGAAGTAAATACTTAACTTAGGTAGCTATATAAGTATATATTCAAGACTATAATTAGATTATCCCTTAAAACCCTATTACTAGAATTCTAAGAAAATCGCAATATATTATCTAGACCTCGATACTACGTTATAACTAATCTCTCTTAGGAGTTACTAATATAAATATCTTTTCTATTAAGGTAGCTAGCTACTACTCCTTTAACTCTACCTTATTAAGTAACCTAAATTTTAAAGGGATATAGAATATAGCTAGTAAATACTTATTTAGATTCTAGGCTACTTACTAGCTAGCTAGAAGTTCTAAACCCCTAAGACTAAAGGACTGAACCCTAGAGGTCTACCTTAAAAAAAGGTCGCTTATAGAAATTCTAAACTAAAGAAGAGCGGAAAGCAAGCTAGTAAAAAAGATAGAAAGAATATAAATCGAGATTATACTAATAATTTAATACTACCCTTAAATCCTATTAAGCTATAGTATATAAAGAAATAATATCCTCTACTATAAATAAAAGTTAATAGTTTATATACTACTACCCTTATATTCCTAACCTCCTATCCTCTACTAATAAAGCAATTAGTATCGAAGTTCCTCTAATAATTCCGATCCTAGCTATCCCGAACCTACTAAACTAGCCCTTTACTTAGGCCCTACTTCCTTCTAAAGCCCTAGAAGACGCCGACTCTTACTTAATAATACCTCTTATATAGAACTTAATATACTTATCGCTAAATAATCCCTTTAACCCTTTAATACGAGGGTTTTTTAAGGAATCTATATATTAACTAGCATAGCCTAGCGCTATTCTAGACCTAATAGCCCTAGAGAACGCTAGAGAGTAGGAGGACTTTAGAGACTAGCTTAATAACCTTACTAAAGCTATAAATATAAGCCTTAAGGTCTTAGAGGTAGATTTCTACTAAAGGGAGGTAGATACGCCTAGTTTAGGAATTTAAGATCTACTTACTAGCTAGTAACTCTATATGCTATCTTTACTCTAGCTAGTATAAGATTATATGCCCTTATAGCCCTCGGGAAAACTATTAGGCTATCCTAAGACCTAAAAGGGCAGAGCTAAGTTATAGAGCCTATCTTCTTTAAAAGTATCTTCCCTTTAATAGACTACTTTATCCTTTATAAAGGCTCTAAGCCTAGGTATTAGCCCTAAACGTTCTATAGGTTAGAGGAATAGTCCTTTACTAAATCTACCCCTAACTTATATTTCTATTAGTTTAACCTCTATACTAAAGTCTCCTACCTCTTAAGTAAAGTAGACTCCTATTTTTAATAAAGATAGCTACTAGCTAGCTACTATATCTACTAGGAAAACCTTCTAGAACTAGTTCCTAGACTTCTATTAGAAGCATATAGTAAACTAGCTAAGGTATATATTTAGTATTAGTATAAATATATATAGGCCTTAACTATTTAACCTTTATAAGTATATCCTAGAGTAGAAATATCTTAATATAGACGAAGTTCTTAATAGAATTATAGTAATACTACTCTAGGATCCTATCCCTAAAGTATACCTCCTACTCTAGAGTATTATTACTAGTAGCTAAAGCCTAGCTCTAGAACTAATCTACTTAACTAAGACTAAAGTAAATAATATTATTAGATTAGAGGTTACCTTTATAACTCTCTTTATTAGAGAGTATTATACCTATTTAGTTAGTTATTAGGTTCTTATAGCCTGTATTAGCTATATAGAGATATATTTTATTTTTACTATACTCCTATTAACCTATTACTAGACCCTAGTTAAGGCTGCTCTAAGTCGCCTTAATAAGTAATTTCTAAAGCTAAGGCTTATCGAGGTTAAGTTTAATTCTTTATATAAGACTATCTTTATACCTTATACTTAATAATATTTAATAATAATATATAGCGTCCTTATGCTAGAATCCATAAGAGTCTTTATCTTAGTATATAAGACCCTACTAGCTAATAGTAAAAATATCCCACTTAGAATACTTAACTAGCCTACTCTTATTTACCCTATATATAATCTAGAAGAATCCGTCTAGAACTTTTAGATATTATTTCTCACGGAGATTCTATATAACTAAGATCGGCTATAGCAAGTAGCTAAAATATCCCCTATATAAGCATAATAGCCTATAGGATATAACTAAACTCCCCCTTAGGTTATATCTAGTCTACCTTCTTAGCCCCTTTAATATATCTAATTAACTACTCTAGACTTAGTACCCTAGCTACTATAGTAACTAAATACTACTCTACTAAGATCTAGGTAAACTCCTATAAACGCCTTAAGAAGTATAATAAAGAGTCTATAGGGGGATATTACCTAGGCTCTTATAGTAGAGTAGAAAACGTTTACGTTATATAGTTAACTTATATACTAAAGTATAGCAGAAAGCTAGTATCCCTATATAGTATTGCTAAGTCTACTAGAAACCCTATAGCTAGCTAAGTACTCCCACGCTAACCTAATATCTCTACTTAGAACCCCGCCCTTAGCTAAAGGCTACTAAGGCTAGCTTAAATATAGCTCGCTAGATAATATCTTATTACGCCTTAAAGGCTATAGTAACGGAATAACGAGGTCTAAACTACCTTATCTCCTTAATACCCCCGAAGACTTTCTTACCTAGTCTTATAAAGCCTAGCTTATATAGCTATTTATATTACCTAATAGCTAAGGATAACTTTAAGTATCCTGCCGTGCTATATTTAAAGGCTTAAATAAAAACGATAAAGAGCTACTATACCTCTGCCTTAGTATATTTTATATAGCAAAAGACCCTCTTAGCTTTACCTAAGCAGAACTATTATACGATATTAATAGCTTCTATAGTTTCCTAATATTACTTATAGTTACTAAGAAGGGCCTTAAGTAGTATATATTACTTAACGTTATATATAATATAACTTCCGACGTCTACCTAGGGCTCCTAATACTATCTAAGAGCCCTTTAAGCTAAGACGATCCTCTAGGAAACTAGCTATTATATAAACACCTGCCTCTATATATAATTCCAAACTATTATCTTAGTTAAGTTACTAGGATAGATAATATATTTATATAGATCTTTTTTCCCATACTATCTCGGCTAGATATTATAGACGTAACTACTCGAACCTGCCTCCTAAAAGGCTAATTTAAATATTAGTACGACTATATTATTATCCCGAGCCTTATAGATGCTATACCTCTATTAAATATTACCTAGTATCTATTACTAAACCTATAAGCTACTAAAGCTATAAGCAAAGCTAGGTAAGAAGGGAGAGTTAAGGACTCTAGCTTAAATAACACGAGAGATAACCTTCTTTTATAAGGTTAATACTATAAACTCTTACTAGCTAAGTATATTTAAGCCGAATTCCTTATTAACTTATAGTCTGCAATCTAAAGAAGAGCTAGGGCCTTCCTATAATATTACGGAATTTAGCTATATATAGCTAGTAAGAATACTAAGCTTGCGTTTATATAGCCTACGTTATCTAAAGCTCTTAAGGTCTAGGATTAGAAATAGGCGTTAAGTATTAATAAGGTTTTTATTAACCCTAACGTAGTATTTATTAATATTAGCTTTTAAATAATACTAAAAAGGTTATCTATATTCGAACCTAATATTTTGCTTTAGTAGAAGTGCTATTTAGATAAAATCTAGCGGGACTGCCTTTAATAGCACTATAGGTTAGTAAGCTAAATAAGCTACCCCGCGTCCGAGGTAATATAAATACTAGAGGCTAACCTATTAGCCTCTACCCCTTATCCTACCTTACTATTAGAAAAATAATTATCTACTATACTAATTCGAATAGAATACCTATTTATAACTTTCTATAATATATCTAATACTATAATTCTTATATATCTAAAGAGCCTTAAGTATACCTATAGCCTTATTTATAGTTAATTCTATAATTTAGTTAAGGTTCTATTTAATATAGTAAAGTAATACCTATTTTAAAATAGCTAGCTAGAATACCTTACCCTTAACCCTATCTACCTTAAATAGCGGGAAGAGGCTAGTTATATAGTTAGCGCGAAGCTCTTAATACTTATCCTAGCTTATTAACTTAGTAAGCTATATATTTACCTTAATATTTATTAATAAGATACCCCTAAGAACCTATTTATATTTAGTATCCGCGCTAAGGATCGTATATCTCTTTCTCTCCTCTTACGAGTTATTAAGATAATAGATATAAATATTACTCTACTAAGCGATAAAGATTTCCTACCTAATAGCGCTCTATTTTATATTATTCTATCCCTAACTATTAGGCGTTTCCTAGGAGTAACTATAAACTAGTATTACTTTCTCTATAAATATATAAAAAGCTAGATTATAATTAAGTTTAGTCTTCTAGAGACCTTAGTAATAGTAATTACGCTCTATAGCCTCTACTTCTTATATAGTAATAGCTTTATTTAAAAAGAGTCTGTCCTCTAGAAGGATAAATAGATAACTAAGTATAAAGTCTAAGGGGATAAGGGTATTTAAGTAGAGACTAAGTTTAAGAAGGAGGGTCTTAGTCTCTCTATATTAGTTAAGATATTTAGGTTTAGATAGTAGTTACCTTATAAATTTAACTAGGCCCTATAGAGATTCTTTAACTTAGTAGGCGATAAACTCGCTATAGGAAATACTATTCTAACGGGCGAATATAAATAGTAATAGCAGGCTATAAGGGACCTCTACGATATCTAGGTCTAGCTCTAGTAAGCGAGAAGATAGGCCCTTTCTTAAAATATCCTCTCGTTACTAGCTTATAAAGCTATATAGCTAGAGTACCTCTAGTTAGTTATAATTAAGTAGTTTAACTAGGACGTCTAGGCTAAGGTATATAAGTCCTTAAAATAGAAGTCCGGTAGCGATATAATACTTAAAGCCGCCTAAGATTTCCCTATTAATAAACCGCTATCTTTCTATTTTAATACCCTCTAATACTAGTTTCGCGATATTACTAATAATTAGAGCTATACTAGGCCCTACCTTATTATAAGTAATTACGCCCGCTACGCTAAGCCCCTCCTACTTGCCTAAGACCTCTTCAACTAGACTAAGCAAGATAGAGTGCTCTCTAGGCGGAAAGGGTAGAATATAAAACCCTTTAGGGTCGCTACCCGGGTTATATATAATACTATCTAGGCTAACTTTAGCACTAGAGAGGCTATATTATAGTTACGCACCCTATATTACCTAGTCGTCCTAACTCACTAGGTATTGCTATAGCTAAGCGAGTCCTTACTATTTAATACTATAAAGTAATATAGAGGTAAGAATAAGTATAGAAGGCTAATGTGGTTCTTAACGATATATATACCTAACTAAATCTAATTAAATAGAGACGTTATCCGTAAGCTAGTTATAATACCTATAGAGGATCTTACTTATTACTTTACTACTAGTAATAAGCTCTTAGAATAGACTAACTCCCTTATAGCGGAACTTTTCTCTTACTAAGGCTAGCGTAGTAATAGGGATAATTATAAACCTAAATTCTTCCTCTACCCTATAGATATCCTCTCTAAAGTTATTTATAACCTATTAGAAAACCTAGCGGATAGGATATATATACCTAGCCTCCTATATAGCAGGGTAATAGATAGAGACCTAGAGGCTAAGAATAGCTAGCTATACCCCCTAGTAGACTACGGACGCCTACCTTAGCTCCTAATAGTCTATGCTATCTATAGTAAGACTATAAAGGAGCTAGATAGTATCTTCTAGGCCCTTATAGATATAGCACCTAATAGAGGAGACCCCTAGACTACTATTATATAGGAAATCCTCTAAGACGTTACTACTAAACCCTAAAATATAGCAAGGGATAACCCTTAAGCGAGTCCTAAGGCTAGCTTGCTTTCTTAGCCTTCGCGCTACTTAATATAAAAGAATACTTAAGTAGGTCCCCTACCCCGCTATAGTACTAATAGGTATAGTTAGAACCCTGCTAACCCCGGAATAGAATAACTTATAAGGGTAGTACTAACTTATAACCTCTAGCTAACGCTAGACCCTCTATCTTAGAGCACTACCTAGCTATATAAAAGATAAGCCTTATCCTAAGTATAACTAGATAGCCTAAATATAGCCTTATCTAATTTATAAGATAGGTTATTATTATCTTTTCTAATTTTATCTAATAGAATATCGCCCTACTCTAATAAAACCTAGCGGCTAAGTAAAAGGTATACCTAAAGATAATTAAATATTATTTATAGACTTTTTAAAGGTATTTTTAAATCTAACTTAGAATCTATTCCGCATATATAATAATAAGCTATATACCGCCTTCCTTATATAATATTACTATCTATAACTATCTAAACTTCTATCTAAACGCACTATTCCGCCGTAGTAACCTTTATCCTTTATAGCCTTATTAAGGCGAGGGTAGCCCTAAGGGACCCTATTAAGATTTATAAAAGCTATTTATAGGCTTATTTTATAAATCTTAAGCTATATACTATAACTATAGGTAGCCCGTGAAGGTTAGTATTAGCAAAGTTAGAGGGAAAGAGCCTAGGTAATAGAGGGATAGGAGACGCGGGAACGCATATAATCAAAGGTATTCTATTATAAATAACTCGGGATTATAAGAAAAAAAATTATCTGCTATAAATAAGACCTATAAGATACCCTTTTATAATATTTATAGATATATATAGAAAATATACACGATAGGACAAATTTAATAGTAGGATTTTAAGTGAATTTAAATTAAACCTTGCTTAAAAAACTATAAGATTGAAATATAATATAACTAAGCGCCTAAAGCGCCTAAATAAAAGCTAAAATTATATCCCTAAGCTAGAGAGAAGTAAAGTTACTAAAGTTTATCTCTAATACTAAAGGGGCGGACGTAAGATTTATAATTTCCTATTCCTATTACGAGGCTATAGCTAATAGATATCGCGAGGCTAAGGCTAACTAATACCGAACCCTATTATTAGCTTATTAGTAGAAACTAGCCCTATACTGCCCCTATAACCCGCGTTTAAGCTATTAGCAATCTAGCTAATCTAGCTATTAGCTACGTCCCTAAGGTTAAGGATACGTATATATTATTATTAATATTCTATCTACGTTCCTATAACCCGTCCTTAAAGGTAACCTATAGCTATAGAGGCTATAAGTAAAAACCTATTAAGGCCCTATAGATATTAAGGCACTGCAGATACTACTAGCTTTATAGGTTCTAACCGCTTAACGATATCTAAGATTACTAACTATACTATATAGCGCTATAAGGTATAATTTTATAAATCGTAGATATTAATTTTAATACTAATGCTATTATAAGATATATAAACTCTAAGCATTTACTACTTCTCTATAAGCCGATCTATATTAGTTTTATTATCCTATTGGATTTCTTATTTTAGCCTTATATTTAACCCCCTTTAGTCTAGCTGCTATATTTCCTACTATTGTTATAGCTAATAATAGCTATTTTAGATTTATAAAGTCCCTGCTATATTAAATCGCGCTAGTCCCCTTTAGGCTGATATAGCTAACGCACGGACTATTAATTAACCCCTTAAATAAACTTTCTAATAAAGAATTATAGGGTTATTCCACGTTATATAAATAATATCGCTTTTACTCGCTGCCCCCTCCGCCTATATTTATAAAGGTAGGCGCTAATAATCCCTTTTATTAACTTTATAAATCTTAAATACGCCCTTCCCCTTATCCCTTATTACTATTAGCTACTTAGGCGACTTATTTTTAGCTATTTGCAAATCTTAAACCGCCCTTCCCTATATAATAGTTAGTTAGTTAATATTATAATACTATTAAAAAAGAGAGCAACCTGCGCGCATAAGTAGCGCTAATTATCTAGTAATATTATTAGAATACTACCTATAGACCCCCCTAGCTCGCCTAAGGCCTAGCTATCTAGTAGTACCCCTAAGGATAATACCCTAGAGGATATAGCTAATAACTTAGAAGGCAAATAGAGTGCTAAGGAGTTAGGACCTCCTAGCGAGTAGCTATTAATAGCGCCTTTAATTAGTAAAAAGGACCCTTACGTCTAGAATAGCACCTTCGCTAAGTAGACCCGACCTCTTAGAAAACTATAATACCCTCTAATACCCTATAAGAAAGAGGATACTAAAAGATATAATATAACGGAGGAGTATAATAATATTAATATTACGAAAGCTAACTAGGCTGCTAGATAACTAGTACTACTTATAATTAGTTACTAATTTTTTATTTTAAGGTATATATTTAACTACATCGTATACCTACTATCTAGTATAAAGCTTAGGAAGTCTTAGAACGAATTGCTTATATAGTATATAAAGAAAATAGTCCTATTTAATAGCTATTTATTAGGTATTTATCTAATAATAACACTAAAGTCGGGCGAATTATTATATACGAAGTTACTAATACCCTATCTTAGCTTCCGAACTATAAACGAACTTATTACTTTCCTTAATATAGATAGTAAGTTATCCCCTATAGCTACCCGTTTGAGATTTATAAATCGCCCTAGCTACTAGATTTATAAATCTTAAATAGCCTCTCCCTTAGCCCCCTCGTAATACTAGTAGTTTTATAAATCTTAAATAGCCTAATACGCAGGAGCTAACCTATCCCCTAGTAGCTTGCGTTCTATAGGAATTTACTATAATATAGACTTCCCTCTTAACTAACGCTAAACCTCCCTTATAGCTATATAAGAAGGGTAAGTTAAAAGCCCCGAAGTAGGATAAGACTACCCCTAAGAAGTCTAAGCGCACGCTTATAAAGTCCGCTACTTATATTAATAACTTAGATAGTAAGAGCAATATAGATAAAGGGGATATAGCTAACTTAAAGCCTATAAAGGCTATAAGGGCTGCTAAGGCACTATACTATAATAGGATCTATAACTTTATCTAATCCCTTAGTAGGTCTAGAATAACTTACCTTTACTACGAGGTTAAGGCGATATATCCTAATATTATCCTAAATATTAATAAGAAGGTTATAAATCCGGACGAGGTTAAGCTACTTAAATATAAGGAAGTAAACTAGGAGAGCACTTTTATATTAGTAGCTTATTACTTAATAATTCACTTTCCTAATATATTCCGCAAGTATAATAGCTATAATATCCTAGAGGCGAGCTAAGATAATAACTACTATATATAGGGTTACTCCCATGAGGATTAGTACTGAGCAATAATAATAATTATAAACTTTCTATACTAGCATAAGTCCCTAGTTATCCTATAGTCTAACGAGCGTTTATACTTAAATAAGATTAATTAGGCTAGGTTATTTATTTAAGCTAATATAGTAGAGAAAGTAAAGGAGGATAATATAATAAACGAGCGAAAAATCGCTAAGGATACCCACGCCTATAAGACCGCTATTAGCGCTAATAACTACTACCCGGAGCCCCTTAGTAAATCTAGCCTATCTGAGTTAGTAAAATATAAGTAATTCTACGCCCTCCTTACTAAGTTGCCTAAGAACGCCTAAACCCTTAAGCTATATAATATAATATATACTAAGGGAGTCCCTAAGGAGATAGCTAACGTTCTTAGGTAGTCGCTATATATAGAGAAGTTATATAGGCTCTATACTAAATTCCTAGAGAAGCTAGGAAAGAAGATTAACGAGGGAGGTAAGGTTATATACTTAGCGCTAATAGAGGATAAGTTTACTATCTTACGCTCGATTTATAAGTATCGCTCGTTTATTAGTATTAATAAGCCTATAGATACTTACTTATAAGATTCTCTTTATTAGTAATATATAGCCTAGGTAGTAGCTAACGCCGAGGGCGTATCTAATACTACCCTTAATAGCTTAAACCTATACGAGGCTAAGTCCTATAATACTAATCTTAACCTTAATATAGATAATTCCCTAGCTAGTAAATATATATATTTATAAATCTCTCGCTAGCTCCTTAGTAGTAACCTTCCTAAGGATAACGACCTAGTTAGTATCTCTAAACGTACTATTATAATAAAGGGAAACACCTAGGATAACTTTAAGGTTTATTCGGATAAGGAGCTTAAGCTATATCCCTATTAGCAAGTAGGTATATTATTATATTACTCCCCTATAGCCGTTCGAGATTTATAAATATGCTATTACTAGCTAGCTTTTATAAATCTCAAATAGCCCCCTAGCTAGCCCCCTGGCTATAGTAGCTATTAACTAAGATTTATAAATACGCTATTGCTAGCTAGCCTTTATAAATCTCAAATAGCCCCCTAGCCGGCCCCCTAGCTACGGTAGCTATTAACTAAGATTTATAAATACGCTATTACTAGCTAGCCTTTATAAATCTTAAATAGCCCCCTGGCTATAGTGCCCTATCGACCTGGTATAATTTTGTTACTAATCTATATAGTAGATATAAACTAGATAGTTGAAATATTATTAAACTACCTAATCTACGGCGGTATTATTATAAACGAGTATAGAATTAGAAAGACTTATACGATTTTATTTATAGTATGCGAGATTATTACCTAGTATATTAATATAAATAAGGAGAACCCTAAAGCTATATACCGTCCTTCGATCTTCTTCTATCCTACCTTAACCTTAGACTAGACTTTTAATAACCTCGATAACTTTTATACTAATAAGCTAATAGTTTATATCTTCTACTAGTCCCCTAGAACCGCCCTAAAGTATTAAGCGAGGAAGACTTTAAAAAAGGATAGTATACCCGAGCTACTCGCGAAGCTAAAGGCTAACCCGCACGACCTAAATAACGCATAGTATATAATCTTAACTTTATATACTACTACGTACTACTACTTAGCTATCCGTTCTTAAACTAAGTATATTATTAATAATCTAGGCTATAATTACTCCGAGGCTAATATAGAATACGAGTTAGAGAGTAAGCCTAAAACTATAATAAAGGCGTTAAACTCCTCGCAGATTAAGTCGGAATTTTTATTATTATATAAGATAGAATTCTTTATTAGGATTACTAATAAAGGATATACTATTAAGAACCTACTATCCCTTAGATATATACTTTAGGATAGGATAGATATTTAAATTAAATAGTTCTCTATAGTAACCCCTATTATATTAGGCGTGAGCGATATAACTAGATACCTCTTATAGTTCTAGGATAAGGCCTTCCTCTATAGTAAGGCTAATATTATAGATAAGTTAAACTATAGTATTATCTACTCGGATAACTATATTAAGGTATTTAAGTAGAAGGACTATATAACCTTAGCTAGACTTAGTATCCCCTTTATAGACCTGCTTAGACCCTTAGAAGCTAAGCTTATTAGACTTAGGGATATAGGAATTAGTATTCTAACCCTAAGCCCTGCTAAGTAAGTTTATTACGACGAGTATTAGTATACTATAGTAGATAGCAACCCGGTCTACTTACTTAACCCCAAAGCTTTCTATAACTATAGTATAGTATCTAACTAGTTTATTAAATTTACCTTAATAGCGCTTAAGTATATATTAAGCGAGTGCTAGATCTAACGCGGTATATTAACCCTAATAACGCTACTTAATAGCGAAGAGATAACTCCTAGTAAGGATATGCCCCCTATTAAGATTTAAATAGTAGAGTTAGTAGTTAACCTAAGTATTTTATTATCTATTAAGGCCTAGATTAATAAATAGCGCTAGGCGATTATAATTACTCCTAATAAGAGTACTAAGCTATATAAGGGTAGCTCTAGCTAGGTTAAGGACTAGAATAAGCTGCGGCTAAACTAAGCTACCTTTTATAATAGCGCCCTTATTAGTATAAATACCCGCTTTAGTTAGATAAATAACTCTAACTCCTATATTAGCTATAGTATTACTAACTAGTCTAGAGCTATTAAATCCTTTAGTCTTAGTAGTACTTATCTTAGCTAGGCTACGAAGGTAATATTATAGAACGAGGAGGAGCAGGAGGAGAAGCGTAGGGCTAAGGCTACTCTAATAGACCCTAACTAAGGTACTCTTATTAATATAAGGGAGGGAGTTTAATAGATATAGGCTACTAAAGATAAGAGAAAGCTAGCCCTTACTAGTAGTATTATAGAGGTAAACCGGGTTTATACTAAGGACTGGAGTATAAGCCTATAATAGTACTTTTTTACTATATATCCTAACCCTTTAGTACCCTACCTAACTAACCTGATCTCGCTCCTAAAATATAGTATTTTCTACTTACTAAAAATCTTATATACGCTAAACTACGCCTTAGAGTTAAAGGCTAAGAAGGAGCGTCTTCTAGTATATATTAATAATCCCTTAACTAGACTATAAGTATTTTTCCCTATTCTATTGCTAGATAGTAGCTATTTAAGATTTATAAATTTAATAGCTAGTCTAATTTATAAATCTTAAATAGCCCCTAGGCCTAGTGTTATATATCTATTAGATTTATAAATCTTAAATAGCTACTATCCTACCTACCCTGCCCGTCTAAAGATATACTAATAGTTAAACTCTTAGGATAACGAATATAATCTTTAACTTAGCCGGCCTTAAAACCCTATTTATTCGCTCTATTATATCCTAGTAGGAATGCGATAACGCTATTTATAAATTTAATAATCCGAAGGCTAAAGTTAATATAATAGTTATATCTCTACTATTATCTATATTTAGCGTTAATTACTATAAGGCGTGCTATAACGGGATTATAATTAAGAACGCTCCTAACTAGGCGATATTAACCTAGGCTCTTAGCTACCTTTAGTAAATTAGATAGTTAAAGAAGGTCTACTAGATTATTCTCTAGACCTAGGGGATATTTAATCCCTAGATCGAGACTAAGAACCTTATGCGTAATATTAGTAATATTAAAGCTAAGGCTAATATTAACGAGCGAATCTAGGGACCTATTCGTACTATTATTATATACGAGCTTACTTATATATCTATTAGAGCTAAATACTTATATTACCCGAGAGCGTATATTAAATAGGAGTACTTTATAAATAATCTAATCCGCTAAGAAAGCCTCCTATATTCCTAGATTATATAGTAGGTTATCCTCTACCCGGAGGATGCCTCGAGGATTAATATAGATATAGTAAGGGGGATTATAAAGCGTTAGGAGGAGGGTAATAGCTATCTTATAGAAGATATTATTAACTAAATCGCGCCTAAGAAGACGTCGGGTAGCACTATATTAAATAACTTTACTATTAATAACCCTAATATAATAGGTACTAATAAGGCGTCCCCCCCTACCCCTATAGAGATTATCTTAGATAACGATATAGTAGTAGATAAGCTAAACCCTGCTTCTAGTAGTAAGTATAAGCGCTATTAAGGCGATAGCTAGGGGGATAAGTCCTCTATAGGAGAGCTAAAGACTCCCTATAAGAAGCGGCCTAAGGCTAACTATCCCTACGACGTCAAGACCCTATTAGTAAAGAAGGGTAGTAGTATTAATAGGCCCTTATAGATATTAAGCGGATTATAGTTTAGTAAGGTTTTAGTTATCGTAGGATTTAGAGAGATTTAGTAATATTATAGATTAGAGATAAGATAGTATTTTAGTAGGTTTATATAAGTACTTTAGAATTTGAAACTTTATCTATATAGATAGGTTAAAAAAATTAAGTAAACCTATAGTAAAGTTCTTTATAATATCTCCTAAAACCGTGAAAATAACCCTCTAGGGTATAATTAAGATTTATAAAAGCGTAGTTAGGGCATACGTTTATAAATCTTAAATAGCTCTTGCTTTATTATTACTTACTTATCTAATAGTAACTCTCCCTCGATACTTAGGTCTCGCTTATTTTAACTAATAAAGGCGTTTAGGGCTATTAAGGGTATAGTCCTTTAAAGCGGGCCTATAAAAGCGGGCTATAAAAGCGGACCTATAAAAGCTATAGCCTCGCTATTATATATAGATAGCGACGTCTCCTAGTATATATAGCGGGGCTTTAGCGAGCGTGCATAGGTATAATATATACTACTACTATTAATAATCTTTCTATCTACCTAAGGTAGTCTAGGAAATAGGGTCTGCTCTTAAAGATATTTCCTTATAAATTAATTATACTCTAGATATAAAAATTAATTCTAGGATCTACTAATAACCTAGACTCCGACGCTAAATCTATTATAACTAATAAAGCCTACCCGAGCCCCTTATACCTATAGAAGGCTATATATAATACCCTGCTATTGGGATAATAATACGAAACTCCTACCCTTAAATAAAAGCTATAAACACCCTAAGAATACTATATACGATCTGCTGCTATTAAGATAATAATCCGAGACTCCTTATATAAAAGCCCGCCTTTTAAGTCCTAGGTGCTATAAGATACTAGCCTAAGTAACTAGTATACTAATATACTATTCGCATAACTTAGCCTCTCGTAAAGTATAAGCTACTAAGGAGGCTGCTACGCTAGCTAACTAGGAGATATATAAGATAGAGGGCCTCGTCCCTAGTGTCTATAGCTATTAAGAACCTAGCGAAATAGCTATTAAGGAGGAGGTCGTAGTAATTAATATTATAGGTAGTTATAATTAGAAGAACGTTATTAGCCTAGGTAAAGGTCTGCATATAGAAGGTGAAATAGCTATTAGGTATAAAAAAGCCTAGGACGATTAGAATACTATCGAAGTCTACTTACGCCCCGCGGACCTATTAATAATACTATCTAATAAAGATACTATATAATAGGGGTAGGTTAATAATAGGCTAGAGCTAACCCGCTATATTAGAGGACTACTTATAATAGGTAGAACGGGCCTTTAGCTTAGCGCCTATTAACTTAGCCCTATTAGCTTTCTCTAGGTAAGGTATGGGCTAAGGCTTATAAGTTAGTCTAGCGCTACGTCTTCTATAAGGGGTAGGGCTTATTATATAGGAGGCTTTACTACTACGCTTAGTTATAGAGGCTCTATGTCCTAAGTCCTTATTACTATTAGAGGAGCTATTACTCGAGGCGCTAGAGCTAACGAAGTTACTATTAATATCCGAGTTATTATAGATCTTAAAGATATTATTTAGGCTATCGCCTAGGGTGCTTATAGTGCTACTAGAGCGGCTTTAATTATTATTATTAGCCTTAGGTATCTAGGCGCTATGATAGGCTAAAGATAAATAAGTAGAGGGTATAAAGTCGCTCTTGTTAATAATCTCTATATTATTATTAGACTTACTAGTACTTATAGGTTGCTTATAGCCTAAAGCGCTTATGTAGGGCTACGTACGGGAGGTTAGGCGAGTCTTAGGGCTTATAGTAGAAGAAGGAGGAATCTTTATAGCGGTAGGCTTAGTACTAGTATTTAGGTATTTAGTTATATTAAAGACCCTTAGATCTCTAAGTAGGTAGCTAGGCTAAAAAGGCTAGGTCTAGTCCTTATACTCCTAGATAGCGCGCTAATATATAGCAGGCTTAACTATCTTACTAGATATATCGATAAGATACTCCCGAGCTATATTAAGCTGCGCTATTAATAGAAAGGTAGCCTTAGTACCTTAGGCGTATAAAGAGGTCTTATTAGGATAGTAATAGATAGAGGCGGCTAAGTAGGCCTTCTAAACGTCTCTAAATATAAGCTTTATAATCTTAGGCTTTTTACTAATATTATAGGTAGGTATAGGAATCCTAAGGGCGTCCTAGACGTTAAAGTCGACCGGGTATACTATAATACTAACTATTAAGGGCACTACGCGGTTTATTAGTATTTAATAGTTATTATTCCTATTGCTTATAGTTAGATTATTTATATATCCTATAATAGACTCTATTATAGACGTACCTCTATGGAGTTAGTTACTAGGGTTCTTAGCGCAGGGAGATCTAATTAGCCTATAATAGGTAGTAATTAGCGAAGATAACGAGGATACTAGTGCTTATTATTACTATTTTTAATAAGAATAACGAGGGTAAGTTAGGGTAAGTAGTAAGTTATTACTTATGCTTTTTCCTATACCTGTTTATTGTTTTTATATATAGATATAAGGTAGTTATAAAGGATAGGGGTATTAGTAAGGTAGGTGCGAAGGAGATAATAACTAGCCTTTATCGCTTAAGGTAACTAATTAAGGTAGTAAGAGGGAAAGTAAGGTAGTAAGTAGGAGGCTGCGATAGAAGAGGAAGGCATAATAGAGGTTTTTTTCTACCTAGTTTTTCGCCTCTTTTTTCTTTTTTTGTTTTTTTTTTAAAAATAGTAAGGTAGGCGTAATAGAAAGAATAAGTATAAGTATTTATAACTAAGGGAGCTAAGAAAGCAAAATAAGGTATCTTAGTAGGTATAATATATATATAATAAGGTTCCCGTTAGATAGTAATAAAAGAGGAAGGCATAAGCAGGAGGGAGGAAGTAGCTTTATCTTTATAAATCTTAAATAGGTCTGCCTATTTATTATTAGTATACCTTTATAGAATATATAATTAAGGAACCTTTTAGCTATAAAGGGTTCTTTTAGTAGTCTTTGCTATTATAATAGGTTATATCTATATTATTAGATATTAGCCTCTTAGCGTCTATTTATTAGAAGTTAGTAGGTATTAAAGTTGCTTTAGCTCCTAGCTAACCCTCTAAAAACTACTAGTAAAAATTTAATAATAAACCTAAGTAGTCGAACGAATATTAACCTATCTCCTATCGACCTACCTTCTATCGACCCGCCTTCTATCGACCTGCCTTCTATTAAATTACCTTCTATTAACCTACCTTTTATCAAACTACTCTCTATTAAACTGCTTTCTATTAACCTGCCTTCTATCGACCTGCCTTTTATTAACCTGCCTTCTATTAACCTACCTTCTATTAACCTGCCTTCTATTAACCTACCTTCTATTAACCTGCCTTCTATTAACCTACTTTCTATCGACCTGCTTTCTATTAACCTACCTTCCGTCGACCTACCTTCTATCGACCTGCTTTCTATCGACCTACCTTCTATTAACCTGCTTTCTATCGACCTGCCCTCGCCTAACCTACTTATATATTAAAATCGAAAGAAGAGAAAAATATACTAGAAGAGGTACTTAATATAGTCTGCTATTAGAAGGCAAATAATACTAATAGGATTGCCTCTAAGGTAGTAGCTAACTACGCTATATTTAATTCTATCTAATACTATAAGCAAGGAAGTTATAACACGTAATATCCTAGTCTTAGCTTTATAATTATTAACTTCGACGAGTTTAATAAGGCTCTTAAGGAGGTATCTAGGATATTTAGGAATAAAAGTAATATAGGGTAACTACTTTTAATCCGCAAGGGCATAAACGTTAATAACGTGTATAATATACCTAGTATATTAACTAACTTTAACGATATTATATTCTATTTAAAACTAAGGAAAGGAATAATACTAAAGCTAAGGTAATTAAGGCCACGTGCAGGCAAACCTACTAATACTAACGACTAAGATAATAATTCCGAGGACGAAGGAAGTTATTAGGAGGAGGATATTAAGGTAGACCTTAATAACAACGTAATTATAGCTAGTAACTTAATAAAAAAATAGGACTAATAACCCCCCTGCGACCTAGAGGGAAGAGCTATTACTCTAATAAGGAAGTTCTAAGAGGATATCTATACTTTATTAGATATTACTAAGGGAATAAGGAGAATTATAGAAAAATATAAGGAAGGTATAATTAGTATAGGCTAGATTAAGTAGATAGTTAATGCTATTAGTAGATATAGCAGCTAAGTTAGAAAAATCGGTTAAGGGATATAGGATACTCTTAATACTACTAATAGTACTATAAACGATCTTAGCTGCCTCGACCTAGTAAAGTTTCTAGCTAGCTAGAAGCAGAAGATACCTATTATTAAGGTTAATATAATAGGGAGCCCTATACTATTAGGTTAGAAAATGCTAAATAGCGTCCTTAGTAAGTATCCCTTTAATAGCGATAGAGATATATTTATAAATAGGCTAGCGCTAAAGTTCTGAATCGGGTCTAATCTAGAGGCTATTATTCTTATATTAATATAGATAGTATATATAAATAATCTTAGGGATAGGCTAGCCTTAATCTATCCTAAACCTCGGGACGACCTTGAGATATAGCAGGCTTAGGACTTAGCTAAGGACCCTCTATAGGCGTTTTCCTAGAATAGTAGTATTATTATTACTCCTAAAGTCTTCCTTATAGTAGTAAAGGTCTTTATTATAAAAACCTTCTCTACTATATCTATATATAACCACGTCTTAGTTAGAATAGTAAGGCTAATCTTACTAAAGGAGAGGTT
>JAVHLU010002420.1:0-18460 GCA_036785755.1 Colletotrichum ledebouriae
AATATTAGAAACCTCTCCTTTAGTAAGATTAGCCTTACTATTCTAACTAAGACGTGGTTATATATAGATATAATAGAGAAGGTTTTTATAATAAAGACCTTTACTACTATAAGGAAGACTTTAGGAGTAATAATAATACTACTGTTCTAGGAAAACGCCTATAGAGGGTCCTTAGCTAAGTCCTAAGCCTACTATATCTTAAGGTTATCCCGAGGTTTAGGATAGATTAAGGCTAGCCTATCCCTAAGATTATTTATATATACTATCTATATTAATATAAGAATAATAGCCTCTAGATTAGACCTAATTTAGAACTTTAGCGCTAGCCTATTTATAAATATATCTCTATTGCTATTAAAGGGACGCTTACTAAGGACGCTATCTAGTATTTTCTAACCCGATAGTATAGGGCTCCCTATTATATCGACCTTAATAATAGGTATCTTCTGCTTCTAGCTAGCTAGAAACTTTACTAGGTTAAGGTAGCTAAGATCGTTTATAGTATTATTAGTAGTATTAAGAGCATCCTATATCCCTTAACTAATTTTTCTAACTTAGCTACTATATCTACTAATAGCGTTAACTATCTACTTAATCTAGCCTGCGCTAATTATACCTTCCTCGTATTTTTCTATAATTCTCCTTATTCCCTTAGTAATATCTAATAGAGTATAGATATCCTCTTAGAACTTCCTTATTAGAGTAATAGCTCTTCTCTCTAGGTCGCAGGGGGGTTATTAGTCCTATTTTTTTATTAAGTTACTAGCTATAATTACGTTATTATTAAGGTCTATCTTAATATCCTCCTTCTAATAACTTCCTTCGTCCTCGGAATTATTATCTTAGTTATTAGTATTAGCGGGTTTGCCTACATATAGCCTTAATTACCTTAGCTTTAGTATTATTCCTTTCCTTAGTTTTAAATAGAATATAATATTATTAAAGTTAGTTAATATACTAGGTATATTATACACGTCGTTAACGTTTATACCCTCGCGGATTAAAAGTAGTTACCCTATATTGCTTTTATTCCTAAATATCCTAGACGCCTCCTTAAGAGCCTTATTAAACTCGTCGAAGTTAATAATTATAAAGCTAAGACTAGGATATTATATATTATAACTTCCTTGCTTATAATATTAAACGGAATTAAATATAGCGTAGTTAGCTACTACCTTAGAGGTAATCCTATTAGTATCGTTTACCTTCTAATAGCAGACTATATTAAGTACCTCTTCTAGTATATTTTTCTCTTCTTTTGATTTTAATATATAGGTAGGTTAGGCGAGGGTAGGTTAATAGAAGGTAGGTCGATAGAAGGCAGGTTAATAGAAGGCAGGTTAATAGAAAGCAGGTTAATAGAAGGCAGGTCGATAGAAGGTAGGTCGATAGAAGGTAAGTCGATAGAAGGCAGGTCGATAGAAGGCAGGTTAATAGAAGGCAGGTCGATAGAAGGCAGGTTAATAGAAGGTAGGTTAATAGAAGGTAGGTTAATAGAAGGCAGGTCGATAGAAGGTAAGTTAATAGAAGGTAGTTTAATAAAAGGCAGGTTAATAGAAAGTAATTTAATAGAAAGCGGGTTAATAGAAAGCAGGTTAATAGAAGGCGGGTTAATAGGAGATAGGTCGATATTCGTTCGATTACTTAGGTTTATTATTGAATTTTTACTAGTAGTTTTTAGAGGGTTAGCTAGGAGCTAAAGTAACTTTAATACCTACTAACTTCTAATAAATAGACGCTAAGAGGCTAATATCTAATAACATAGACATAACCTATTATAATAGCAAAGACTACTAAAAGAACCCTTTATAGCTAAAAGGTTCCTTAATTATATATTCTATAAAGGTATACTAATAATAGATAGGCAGACCTATTTAAGATTTATAAAGATAAAGCTACTTCCTCCCTCCCGCTTATGCCTTCCTCTTTTATTACTATCTAACGGGAACCCTATTATATATATATTATACCTACTAAGATACCTTGTTTTGCTTTCTTAGCTCCCTTAGTTATAAATACTTATACTTATTCTTTCTATTACGCCTGCCTTATTATTTTTAAAAAAAAAAATAAAAAAAAAAAAAAAAAAGCGAAAAACTAGGTAGAAAAAAACCTCTATTATACCTTCCTCTTCTATTATAGCCTCCTACCTGCTACCTCACTTTCCCTCTTACTACCTTAATTAGTTACCTTAAGCGATAAAGGCTAGTCGTTATCTCCTTTACACCTGCCTTACTAATACCCCTATCCTTTATAACTACCTTATATCTATATATAAAAATAATAAATAGGTGCGGGAAAAAGCATAAGTAATAACCTACTACTTACCCTAACTTACCCTCGTTATTCTTATTAAAAATAGTAATAATAAGCACTAGTATCCTCGTTATCTTCGCTAATTACTACCCGTTATAGGCTAATTAGATCTCCCTGCGCTAAGAACCCTAGCGACTAACTCTATAGAGGTACGTCCGCAATAGAGTCTATTATAGGATATATAAATAATCTAACTATAAGTAATAGGAATAATAACTATTAAATACTAATAAACTACGTAGCGCCCTTAATAGTTAGTATTATAGTATACCTAGTTAACTTTAATATCTAGGACGCCCTTAGGATTCCTACGCCTACTTATAATATTAGCGAAAAGCCTAAGATTATAAAGCTTATATTTAGAGATATTTAGAAGGCCTACTTAGCTACCTCTATTTATTATTATCCTAATAAGACCTCTTTACACGCCTAAGGTGCTAAGGCTACCTTTCTATTAATAGCGTAGCTTAATATAGCTTAGGAGTATCTCGTTAATATATCTAGTAAGATAGTTAAGCCTGCTATATATTAGCGCGCTATCTGGGAGCATAAGGACTAGACCTAGCCTTTTTAGCCTAGCTACCTGCTTAGAGATCTAAGGGTCTTTAATATAACTAAATACCTAAATACTAGCACTAAGCCTACTGCTATAAAGATTCCTCCTTTTTCTATTATAAGCCCTAAGACTTGCCTAACCTCCTATACGTAGCCCTATATAAGCGCTTTAGGCTATAAGTAACCTATAAGCACTAGTAAGTCTAATAATAACGTAGAGATTATTAACGAGAGCGACTTTATACCCTCTACCCGTTCGTCTTTAGCTTATTATAGCGCCTAGATACCTAAGGCTAATAATAATAGTTAAAGCCGCTCTAGTAGTACTATAAGTACCCTAGGCGATAGCCTAGATAACGTCTTTAAGATCTATAATAACTTAGATATTAATAGCGACTTTATTAGCTCTAGCGCCTCGAGTAATAGCTCCTCTAATAGTAATAAGGACTTAGGATATAGAGCCTCTATAACTAAGCGTAGTAGTAGAGCCTCCTATATAATAAGCCCTGCCCCTTATAGAAGATATAGCGCTAGACCGACTTATAAGCCTTAGCCTATACCTTACCTAGAGAAGGCTAATAGGGCTAAGTTAATAGGTGCTAAGCTAAAGGCCTATTCTACCTATTATAAGCAGTCCTCTAATATAGCGGGTTAGCTCTAGCCTATTATTAACCTACCCCTATTATATAGTATCTTTATTAGATAGTATTATTACTAGGTCCGCAGGGCGTAGGTAGACTTCGATAGTATCCTAATCGTCCTAGGCTTTTTTATACCTAATAGCTATTTTACTTTCTATATATAGACCTTTACCCGGGCTAATAACGTTCTTCTAACTATAACTACTTATAATATTAATTACTATAACCTCCTCCTTAATAGCTATTTCGCTAGGTTCCTAATAGCCGTGGATACTAGGGACGAGGCCCTCCGTCTTATATATCTCCTAGTTAGCTAGCGTAGTAGCCTCCTTAGTAGCTTATACTTTATAAGAGGCTAAGTTATATAAATAGTATATTAGTATACTAGTTACTTAGGCTAGTATCTTATAGCACCTAGGACTTAAAAGGCAGGCTTTTATATAAGGAGTCTCAGATTATTATCTTAATAGTAGCGGATTATATATAGTATTCTCAGGGCGTTTATAGCTTTCGTTTAAGGGTAGGAGTTTCGTATTATTATCCTAATAGTAGGGTATTATATATAGCTTTCTATAGGTATAAGGGGCTTAGGCGGGCTTCATTAGTTATAATAGATTCGGCATCGGAGTCTAGGTTACTAGTAGATCTTAGAATTAATTTTTATATTTAGAGTATAATTAATTTATAGGGAAATATCTTTAAGGGCAGACCTTATTTCCTAGACTACCTTAGGTAGATAGAAAGATTATTAATAGCAGTAGTATATATTATGCCTATATACGCTCGCTAAAGCCCCGCTATATATACTAGGAGACGTCGCTATCTATATATAATAGCGAGGCTATAGCTTTTATAGGTCCGCTTTCATAGCCCGCTTTTATAAGCCTGCTTTAAAGGACTATACCCTTAATAGCCCCGAACGCCTTTATTAGTTAAAATAAGCAAGACCTAAGTATTAAGAGAGAGTTACTATTAGATAAGTAAGTAATAATAAAGCAAGAGCTATTTAAGATTTATAAACATACGCCCTAATTACGCTTTTATAAATCTTAATTATACCCTAGAGGGTTATCTTTATAGTTTTAGGAGATATTACGAAGAACTTTACTATAGGTTTACTTAATTTTTTCGACCTATTTATATAGATAAAGTTTTAAATTCTAAAGTACTTATATAAACCTACTAAAATACTATCTTATCTCTAATTTATAATGTTACTAAATCTCTCTAAATCCTGCGATAACTAAAACCTTACTAAACTATAATCCGCTTAATATCTATAAGGGCCTATTAATACTACTACCCTTCTTCGCTAATAGGGTCTCGACGTTATAGGGATAGTTAGCCTTAGGCTACTTCTTATAGGGAGTCTTTAGCTCTCCTATAGAGGACTTATCCCCCTAGCTATTACCTCGATAGCGCTTACGCTTACTACTAGAGGTAGGGTTTAGCTCGTTTGCTATTATATTATTATCCGAGATAATCTCTATAGGGGTAGGGGGGGATACCTTATTAGTACCTATTACGTTAGGGTTATTAATAGTGAAGTTATTTAATATAATACTACCCGACGTCTTCTTAGGCGCGATTTAGTTAATAATATCTTTTATAAGATAGCTATTACCCTCCTCTTAATACTTTATAATCCCCCTTACTATATCTATATCGATCCTTAAGGCGTCCTCTAGGTAGAGGATAACCTACTATATAATCTAGGAATATAAGAGGCCTTCTTAGCGGATTAGATTATTTATAAAGTACTCCTATCTAATATACGCTCTTAGGTAATATAAGTATTTAGCTCTAATAGATATATAAGCAAGCTTATATATAATAATAGTGCGAATAGGTCCCTAGATTTGCTCGTTAATATTAGCCTTAGCTTTAATATTACTAATATTATATATAAGGTTCTTAGTCTCGATCTAGGGATTAAATATCCCCTAGGTCTAGAGAATAATCTAGTAGACCTTCTTTAACTATCTAATTCGCTAAAGGTAGCTAAGAGCCTAGGTTAGTATCGCCTAGTTAGGAGCGTTCTTAATTATAATCCCGTTATAATACGCTTTATAGTAGTTAACGCTAAATATAGATAATAGTAGAGATATAACTATTATATTAACTTTAGCCTTCGGATTATTAAATTTATAAATAGCGTTATCGCATTCCTACTAGGATATAGTAGAGCGAATAAATAGGGTTTTAAGGCTAGCTAAGTTAAAGATCGTATTTATTATCCTAAGAGTTTAACTATTAGTATATCTTTAGATAGGCAGGGTAGGTAGGATAGTAGCTATTCGAGATTTATAAATCTAATAGATATATAATACTAGGCCTAGGGGCTATTTAAGATTTATAAATTAGACTAGCTATTAAATTTATAAATCTTAAATAGCTACTATCTAGCAATAGAATAGGGAAAAATACTTATAGTCTAGTTAAGGGATTATTAATATATACTAGAAGACGCTCCTTCTTAGCCTTTAACTCTAAGGCGTGGTTTAGCGTATATAAGATTTTTAGCGAGTAGAAAATACTATATTTTAGGAGTAAGATCGGGTTAGTTAGGCAGGGTACTAAAGGGTTAGGATATATAGTAAAAAAGTACTATTATAGGCCTATGCTCTAGTCCTTAGCGTAAACCTAGTTTACCTCTATAATATTACTAGTAGGGGCTAGCTTTCTCTTATCTTTAGTAGCCTATATCTATTAAACTCCCTCCCTTATATTAGTAAGGGTATCTTAGTTAGGGTCTATTAGAGTAGCTTTAGCCCTACGCTTCTCCTCCTACTCCTCCTCGTTCTATAATATTACCTTCATAGCCTAGCTAAGATAAGTACTACTAAGACTAAAGGATTTAGTAGCTCTAAACTAGTTAGTAATACTATAGCTAATACGGGAGTTAGGGTTATTTATCTAACTAAAGCGGGTATCTATACTAATAAGGGCGCTATTATAAAGGGTAGCCTAGTTTAGCTATAGCTTATTCTAGTCCTTAACCTAGCTAGAGCTACCCTTATATAGCTTAGTGCTCTTATTAAGAGTAATTATAATCGCCTAGCGCTACTTATTAATCTAGGCCTTAATAAATAATAAAATACTTAGGTCGACTACTAATTCTACTATTTAAATCTTAATAGGGGGTATATCCTTACTAGGAGTTATCTCTTTGCTATTAGGTAGCGTTATTAGGGTTAATATATTACGTCGGATCTAGTACTCGCTTAATATATACTTAAGCGCTATCGAGGTGAATTTAATAGACTAGTTAGATACTATACTATAGTTATAGAAGGCTTTAGGGTTAAGTAAGTAGACCGGGTTACTATCCGCTATAGTATACTAATACTTATTATAACGAACTTACTTAGCAGGGCTTAGGGTTAGAACGCTAATTCCTATATCCCTAAGTCTAATAAGCTTAGCCTCTAAAGGTCTAAGCAGGTCTATAAAGGGGATACTAAGTCTAGCTAAGGTTACATAGTCCTTCTACTTAAATACCTCGATATAGTTATCTAAGTAGATAATACTATAGTCTAACTTATTTATAATATTAGCCTTGCTATAGAGGAAGGCCTTATCTTAGAACTATAAGAGGTATCTAGTTATATTACTTACGCCTAATATAATAGGGGTTACTATAGAGAACTATTTAATTTAAATATCTATCCTATCCTAAAGTATATATCTAAGGGATAGTAGGTTCTTAATAGTATATCCTTCGTTAGTAATCCTAATAAAGAATTCTATCTTATATAGTAATAAAAATTCTAACTTAGTCCGCGAGGAGTTTAATACCTTTATTATAGTTTTAAGCTTACTCTCTAACTCGTATTCTATATTAGCTTTAGAGTAATCGTGGCCTAGATTATTAATAATATACTTAGTTTGAGAACGGATAGCTAAGTAGTAGTATATAGTAGTATATAAAGTTAAGATTATATATTATACGTTATTTAGGTTATATAGGTTAGCCTTTAGCTTTACGAGTAGCTTAGGTATACTATCCTTTTTTAAAGTCTTCCTCGCTCGATACTTTAGGGCGGTTCTAGGGGACTAGTAGAAGATATAAACTATTAGCTTATTAGTATAAAAGTTATTAAGGTTATTAAAGGTCTAGTCTAAGGTTAAGGTAGGATAGAAGAAGATTAAAGGATAGTATATAGCTTCGGGGTTCTCCTTATTTATATTAATATACTAGGTAATAATCTCGCATGCTATAAATAAAATCGTATAAGTCTTTCTAATTCCGCACTTATTTATAATAATACTACTATAGATTAGGTAGTTTAACGATATTTCGACTATCTAGTTTATATCTACTATATAGATTAGTAATAAAATTATACTAAGTCGATAGGGCACTATAGCTAGGGGGCTATTCGAGATTTATAAAGGCTAGCTAGCAATAGCGTATTTATAAATCTTAGTTAATAGCTACTACAGCTAGGGGGCTAGCTAGGGGGCTATTCGAGATTTATAAAGGCTAGCTAGTAATAGCGTATTTGCAAATCTTAGTTAATAGCTACTATAGCTAGGGGGCTAGCTAGGGGGCTATTTAAGATTTATAAAGGCTAGCTAGTAATAGCGTATTTATAAATCTTAGTTAATAGCTACCGTAGCTAGGGGGCTAGCTAGGGGGCTATTTGAGATTTATAAAAGCTAGCTAGTAATAGCGTATTTATAAATCTCGAATAGCTATAGGGGAGTAATATAATAATATACCTACTTACTAATAGGGATATAGCTTAAGCTCCTTATCTAGATAAACCTTAAAGTTATCCTAGGTATTTCCCTTTACTATAATAGTGCGTTTAGAGATACTAACTAGGTTATTATCCTTAGGAAGGTTACTACTAAGGAGCTAGTAAGAGATCTATAGATATATATATTCGCTAGCTAGGGAATTATCTATATTAAGGTTAAGATTAGTATTATAGGACTTAGCCTCGCGTGGGTTTAAGCTATTAAGGGTAGTATTAGATACGCCCTTAGTATTAGCTACTACCTAGGCTATATATTACTAACGAAGAGAATCTTATAGGCGAGTATCTATAGGCTTATTAATACTAATAAACGAGCAACGCTTATAAATCGAGCGTAGGATAGTAAACTTATCCTCTATTAGCGCTAAGTATATAACCTCGCCTCCCTTATTAATCTTCTTTCCTAGCTTCTCTAGGAATTTAGTATAGAGCCTATATAACTTCTCTATATATAGCGACTACTTAAGAACGTTAGCTATCTCCTTAGGGACTCCCTTAGTATATATTATATTATATAGCTTAAGGGTTTAGGCGTTCTTAAGCGACTTAGCAAGGAGGGCGCGGAACTACTTATATTTTACTAACTTAGATAGGCTAGATTTACTAAGGGGCTCCGGGTAGTAGTTATTAGCGCTAATAGCAGTCTTATAGGCGTGGGTATCCTTAGCGATTTTTCGCTTATTTATTATATTATCCTCCTTTACTTTCTCTACTACGTTAGCTTAAATAAATAACCTAGCCTAATTAATCTTATTTAAATATAAACGCTCGTTAGACTATAGGATAACTAGGGACTTACGCTAGTATAGAAAGTTTATAATTGTTATTATCGCTCGGTGCTAATCCTTATAGGAGTAACCCTACGTATAGTAGTTATTATCTTAGCTCGCCTCTAGGATATTATAGCTATTATACTTATAGAATATATCGGGAAAGTAAATTATTAAGTAATAAGCTACTAATATAAAAGTGCCCTCCTAGTTCACTTCCTTATATTTAAGTAGCTTAACCTTATCTAGATTTATAACCTTCTTATTAATATTTAGGATAATATTAGGATATATTACCTTAACCTCGTAGCGAAGGTAAGTTATTCTAGACCTGCTAAGGGATTAGATAAAGTCGTAGATCCTATTGTAGTATAGTGCCTTAGTAGCCCTTATAGCCTTTATAGGCTTCGGGTTAGCTATATCCCCTTTATCCGCATTGCTCTTACTATCTAAGTTATTAATATAAGTAGCGGACTTTATAGGTATACGCTTAGACTTCTTAGGGGTAGTCTTATTCTACTTTAGGGCTTTCGACTTACCCTTCTTATATAGCTATAAGGGAGGTTTAGCGTTAGTTAAGAGGGAAGTCTATATTATAGTAAATTCCTATAGAACGTAAGCTACTAGGGGATAGGTTAGCTCCTATATATTAGGCTATTTAAGATTTATAAAACTACTAGTACCGCGAGGGGGCTAAGGGAGAGGCTATTTAAGATTTATAAATCTAGTAGCTAGGGCGATTTATAAATCTCGAACGGGTAGCTATAGGGGATAACTTACTATCTATATTAAGGAAAGTAATAAGTTTATTTATAGTTTAGAAGCTAAGATAGGGTATTAGTAACTTTATATATAATAATTCGCCCGACTTTAGTATTATTATAAGATAAATACCCGATAAGTAGCTATTAAACGGGACTATTTTCTTTATATACTATATAAGTAATTCGTTCTAAGACTTCCTAAGCTTTATACTAGATAGTAGATATACGACGTAGTTAAATACGTGCCTTAAAATAAAAAATCGGTAACTAATTATAAGTAGTACTAGTCGTCTAGCAGCCTAGTTAGCTTTTATAATATTAATATTATTATACTCCTCTATTATATTATATCTTTTAGTATCCTCTTTCTTATAGGGTATTAGAAGGTATTATAGTTTTCTAAGAGGTCAGGTCTACTTAGTAAAGGTGCTATTCTAGACGCGAGGGTCCTTTTTACTAATTAAAGGTGCTATTAATAGCTACTCGCTAGGAGGTCCTGACTCCTTAGTACTCTATTTACCTTCTAAGTTATTAGCTATATCCTCTAGGGTATTATCCTTAGGGGTGCTACTAAATAGCTAGGCCTTAGGCAAGCTAGGGGGGTCTATAGGTAGTGTTCTAATAGTATTACTAAATAATTAGCGCTACTTATGCGCGTAGGTTACTCTCTTTTTTAGTAGTATTATAACGTTAACTAACTAATTATTATATAGGGAAGGGTAGTTTAAGATTTATAAATAGCTAAAAATAAGTCGCCTAAGTAGCTAATAGTAATAAGGGATAAGGGGAAGGGTATATTTAAGATTTATAAAGTTAATAAAAGGGATTATTAGCGCCTACTTTTATAAATATAGGTAGAGGGGGCGGTAGGTAAAAGCGATATTATTTATATAACGTGGAATAACCCTATAATTCTTTATTAGAAAGTTTATTTAAGGGGTCGATCGATAGTCCGTGCGTTAGCTATATTAGCCTAAAGGGGACTAGCGCGATTTAATATAGCGGGGACTTTATAAATCTAAAATAGCTATTATTAGCTATAATAATAGTAGGAAATATAGTAGCTAGACTAAAGGGGGTTAAATATAAGGCTGAAATAAGAAATCTAATAGGATAATAAAACTAACGTAGATTAGCTTATAGAGAAGTAGTAAATACTTAGAGTTTATATATCTTATAATAGCGTTAGTATTAAAATTAATATCTACGATTTATAAAATTATACCTTATAGCGCTATATAGTATAGTTAGTAATCTTAGATATCGTTAAGCGGTTAGAACCTATAAAGCTAGTAGTATCTATAGTACCTTAATATCTATAGGGCCTTAACGGGTTTTTACTTATAGCCTCTATAGCTATAGGTTACCTTTAAGGATAGGTTATAGGAACGTAGATAGAATATTAATAATAATATATACGTATCCTTAACCTTAGGGATATAGCTAATAGCTAGATTAGCTAGATTGCTAATAGCTTAAACGCGGGTTATAGGGGCGGTGCGGGGCTAGTTTCTACTAATAGGCTAATAGTAGGGTTTAGTATTAGTTAGCCTTAGCCTCGCGATATCTATTAGCTATAGCCTCGTAATAGGAATAGGAAATTATAAATCTTATATCCGCCCCTTTAGTATTAGAGATAAACTTTAGTAACTTTACTTCTCTCTAGCTTAGGGATATAATTTTAGCTTTTATTTAGGCGCTTTAGGCGCTTAGTTATATTATATTTCAATCTTATGGTTTTTTAGGCAAGGTTTAATTCAAATTCACTTAAAATCCTACTATTAAATTTATCCTATCGTGTATATTTTCTATATATATCTATAAATATTATAAAAGGGTATCTTATAGGTCTTATTTATAGTAGATAATTCTTTTTCTTATATTCCCGAGTTATTTATAATAGAATACTTTTAATTATATACGTTCCCGCGTCTCCTATCCCTCTATTACCTAGGCTCTTTCCCTCTAACTTTGCTAATACTAACCTTCATAGGCTACCTATAGTTATAGTATATAGCTTGAGATTTATAAAATAAGCTTATAAATAGCTTTTATAAATCTCAATAGGGTCCCTTAGGGCTACCCTCGCCTTAATAAGGCTATAAAGGATAAAGGTTACTATAGCGGAATAGTGCGTTTAGATAGAAGTTTGGATAGTTATAAATAGTAATATTATATAAGGAAGGCGGTATATAGCTTATTATTATATACGCGGAATAAATTCTAAGTTAGATTTAAAAATACCTTTAAAAAGTCTATAAATAACATTTAATTATCTTTAGGTATACCTTTTACTTAGCCGCTAGGTTTTATTAGAGTAGGGCGATATTCTATTAGATAAAGTTAGAAAAGATAATAGTAACCTATCTTGCGAATTAGATAAGGCTATATTTAGGCTATCTAGTTATACTTAGGATAAGGCTTATCTTTTATATAGCTAGGTAGTACTCTAAGATAGAGGGTCTAGCGTTAGCTAGAGGTTATAGGTTAGCACTACCCTTATAAGTTATTCTATTCCGGGGTTAGCAGGGTTCTAACTATACCTATTAGTACTATAGCGGGGTAGGGGACCTACCTAAGTATTCTTTTATATTAAGTAGCGCGAAAGCTAAGAAAGTAGGCTAGCCTTAGGACTCGCTCGAGGGTTATCCCTTGCTATATTTTAGGGTTTAGTAGTAGTATTTTAGAGGATTTCCTATATAATAGTAGTCCGGGGGTCTCCTCTATTAAGTACTATATCTATAAGGGCCTAGAAGATACTATCTAGCTCCTTTATAATCTTACTATAGATAGTATAGACTATTAGGAGCTAAGGCGGGCGTCTATAGTCTACTAGGGGGTATAGCTAGCTATTCTTAGCCTCTAGGTCTCTATCTATTACCCTACTATATAAGAGGCTAGGTATATATATCCTATCCGCTAGGTTTTCTAATAAGTTATAGATAACTTTAGAGAGGATATCTATAGGGCGGAGGAAGAATTTAAGTTTATAATTATCCCTATTACTACGCTAGCCTTAGTAAGAGAAAAGTTTTACTATAAAGGAGTTAGTCTATTCTAAGAGCTTATTGCTAGTAGTAAAGTAGTAGGTAAGATCCTCTATAGGTATTATAACTAGCTTACGGATAATATCTCTATTTAGTTAGATTTAGTTAGGTATATATATCGTTAAGAACTATATTAGCCTTCTATACTTATTCTTACCTCTATATTACTTTATAGTATTAAATAGTAAGGACTCGCTTAGCTATAGTAGTACCTAGCGAGTTAGAATAACTAGGTAATATAGGGTATATAACTATAATATAGCCTCTCTAGTACTAAAGTTAGCCTAGATAGTATTATATGCGACCTAGGTAGTAACCCTAAAGGGTTTTATATTCTACCCTTTCCGCCTAGAGAGCACTCTATCTTACTTAGTCTAGTTAAAGAGGTCTTAGGTAAGTAGGAGGGGCTTAGCGTAGCAGGCGTGATTACTTATAATAAGGTAGGGCCTAGTATAGCTCTAATTATTAGCGATATCGCGAAACTAGTATTAGAGGGTATTAAAATAGAAGGACAGCGGTTTATTAATAGGGAAATCTTAGGTAGCTTTAAGTATTATATTACTACTAGACTTCTATTTTAAGGACTTATATACCTTAGCCTAGATATCTTAGTTAAACTACTTAATTATAACTAACTAGAGGTACTCTAGCTATATAGCTTTATAAGCTAGTAATAAGAGGATATTTTAGGAAAGGGCCTATCTTCTCGCTTACTAGAGATAGACCTAGATATCGCGGAGGTCCCTTATAGCCTGCTATTACTATTTATATTCGCCCGTTAGAATAGTATTTCCTATAGCGAGTTTATTACCTACTAAGTCGAAGAATCTCTATAGGGCCTAGTTAAATTTATAAGGTAATTACTATCTAAACCTAAACGTCTTAACTAATATAGAGAGACTAAGACCCTCCTTCTTAAACTTAGTCTCTACTTAAATACCCTTATCCCCTTAGACTTTATACTTAGTTATTTATTTATCCTTCTAGAGGATAGACTCTTTTTAGATAAGGCTATTACTATATAAGAAGCGGAGGCTATAGAGTATAATTATTATTACTAAGGTCTCTAGAAGACTAAACTTAATTATAGTCTAGCTTTTTATATATTTATAGAGAAAGTAATATTAGTTTATAGTTACTCCTAGGAAACGCTTAATAATTAGGGATAGAATAATATAAAATAGAGCGCTATTAGGTAGGAAATCTTTATCGCTTAGTAGAGCAGTATCTATATCTATTATCTTAATAACTTATAAGAGGAGAGAAAGAGATATATAATCCTTAGCGCGGATACTAAATATAAATAGGTTTTTAGGGGTATCTTATTAATAAATATTAAGGTAGATATATAGCTTACTAAGTTAATAAGCTAGGATAAGCGTTAAGAGCTTCGCACTAACTACGCGACTAGCCTCTTCCTGCTATTTAAAGTAGATAGGGTTAAGAGCGAGGTATTCTAGCTAGCTATTTTAAAATAGGTACTGCTTTGCTATATTAAATAGAACCTTAACTAAATTATAGAATTAACTATAAATAAGGCTATAGGTATACTTAAGGCTCTTTAGATACGTGAGAATTATAGTATTAGATACGTTGCGGAAAGTTATAAACGGGTATTCCGTTTAAATTAGTATAGTAGATAATTATTTTTCTAATAGTAGGGTAGGATAAGGGGTAGAGGCTAATAGGTTAGCCTCTAGTATTTATATTACCTCAGACGCGGGGTAGCTTATTTAGCTTACTAACCTATAGTGCTATTAAAGGCGGTCCCGCTAGATTTTATCTAAATAGTACTTCTACTAAAGCAAAATATTAGGTTCAAATATAGATAACCTTTTTAGTATTATTTAATAGCTAATATTAATAAATACTACGTTAGGGTTAATAAAAACCTTATTAATACTTAACGCCTATTTCTAATCCTAGACCTTAAGAGCTTTAGATAACATAGGCTATATAAACGCAAGCTTAGTATTCTTACTAGCTATATATAGCTAAATTCCGTGATATTATAGGAAGGCCCTAGCTCTTCTTTAGATTATAGACCATAAGTTAATAAGGAATTTAGCTTAAATATACTTAGCTAGTAAGAGTTTATAGTATTAACCTTATAAAGGAAGGTTATCTCTTATGTTATTTAGGCTAGAGTCCCTAACTCTCCCTTCTTACCTAGCTTTGCTTATAGCTTTAGTAGCTTATAGGTTTAGTAATAGATACTAGGTAATATTTAATAGAGGTATAGTATCTATAAGGCTCGGGATAATAATATAGTTATACTAATATTTAAATTAGCCTTTTAGGAGGTAGGTTTAAGTAGTTATATCTATAATATCTAGCCGAGATAGTGCGGGAAAAAAGATCTATATAAATATATTATCTATCCTAGTGACTTAACTAAGATAATAGTTTAGAATTATATATAGAGGCAGGTGTTTATATAATAGCTAGTTTCCTAGAGGATCGTCTTAGCTTAAAGGGCTCTCGGATAGTATTAGGAGCCCTAGGTGGACGTCGGAAGTTATATTATATATAACGTTAAGTAATATATACTACTTAAGGCCCTTCTTAGTAACTATAAGTAATATTAGGAAACTATAGAAGCTATTAATATCGTATAATAGTTCTGCTTAGGTAAAGCTAAGAGGGTCTTTTGCTATATAAAATATACTAAGGTAGAGGTATAGTAGCTCTTTATCGTTTTTATTTAGGCCTTTAAATATAGCACGGCAGGATACTTAAAGTTATCCTTAGCTATTAGGTAATATAAATAGCTATATAAGCCGGGCTTTATAAGACTAGGTAAGAAAGTCTTCAGGGGTATTAAGGAGATAAGGTAGTTTAGACCTCGTTATTCCGTTACTATAGCCTTTAAGGCGTAATAAGATATTATCTAGCGAGCTATATTTAAGCTAGCCTTAGTAGCCTTTAGCTAAGGGTAGGGTTCTAAGTAGAGATATTAGGTTAGCGTAGGAGTGCTTAGCTAGCTATAGGGTTTCTAGTAGACTTAGTAATACTATATAGGGATACTAGCTTTCTACTATACTTTAGTATATAAGTTAACTATATAACGTGAACGTTTTCTATTCTACTATAAGGGCCTAGGTAATATCCCCCTATAGACTCTTTATTATACTTCTTAAGGCGTTTATAGGAGTTTGCCTAGATCTTAGTAGAGTAGTATTTAGTTACTATAGTAGCTAGGGTGCTAAGTCTAGAGTAGTCGATTAGATATACTAAAGGGGCTAAGAAGGTAGACTAGATATAACCTAAGGGGGAGTTTAGTTATATCCTATAGGCTATTATACTTATATAGGGGATATTTTAGCTACTTACTATAGCTAATCTTAGTTATATAGAATCTCCGTGAGAAATAATATCTAAAAGTTCTAGATAGATTCTTCTAGATTACGCATAGGGTAAACAAGAGTAGGCTAATTAAGTATTCTAAGTGGGATGTTTTTACTATTAGCTAGTAGGGTCTTATATACTGAGATAAAGACTCTTATGGATTCTAGTATAAGGACGCTATATATTATTATTAAATACTATTAAGTATAAGGTATAAAGATAGTCTTATATAAAGAATTAAACTTAACCTCGATAAGCCTTAGCTTTAGAAATTACTTATTAAGGTAACTTAGAGTAGCCTTAACTAGGGTCTAGTAATAAGTTAATAGGAGTATAGTAAAAATAAAATATATCTCTATATAGCTAATATAGGCTATAAGAACCTAATAACTAACTAAATAGGTATAATACTCTCTAATAAAGAGAGTTATAAAGGTAACCTCTAATCTAATAATATTATCTACTTTAGTCTTAGTTAAGTAGATTAGTTCTAGAGCTAGGCTTTAGCTACTAGTAATAATACTCCGGAGTAGGAGGTATACTTTAGGGATAGGATCCTAGAGTAGTATTACTATAATTCTATTAAGGACTTCGTCTATATTAAGATATTTCTACTCTAGGATATACTTATAAAGGTTAAATAGTTAAGGCCTATGCGTATTTATATTAATACTAAATATATACCTTAGCTAGTTCGCTACGTGCTTCTAATAGAAGTCTAGGAACTAGTTCTAGAAGGTTTTCCTAGTAGATATAATAGCTAGCTAGTAGCTATCTTTATTAAAAGCAGGAGTCTGCTTTACTTAAGAGGTAAGAGACTTTAGTATAGAGATTAAACTAATAGAAATATAGGTTAGGGGTGGATTTAGTAAAGGACTATTCCTCTAACTTATAGAACGTTTAGGGCTAATACCTAGGCTTAGAGCTTTTATAAAGGATAAAGTAGTCTATTAAAGGGAAGATACGTTTAAAGAAGATAGGCTCTATAACTTAGCTCTACCCTTTTAGGTCTTAGGATAGCCTAATAGTTTTCCTAAGGGCTATAAGAGCGTGCGATCTTATACTAGCTAGGGTAAAGATAGTATATAGAGTTACTAGCTAGTAGGTAGATCTTAAATTCCTAAACTAGGCGTATCTACCTCCCTTTAGTAGAAATCTACCTCTAAGACCTTAAGGCTTGCGTTTATAGCTTTAGTAAGGTTATTAAGCTAGTCTCTAAAGTCCTCCTACTCTCTAGCGTTCTCTAGGGCTATTAGGTCTAGAATAGCACTAGGCTATACTAGTTAATATATAGATTCCTTAAAAAACCCTCGTATTAAAGGGTTAAAGGGATTATTTAGTAATAAGTACGTTAAGTTCTATATAGGAGGTATTATTAAGTAAGGGTTAGCATCTTCTAGGGCTTTAGAAGGAAGTAGGGCCTAAGCAAAGGGCTAGTTTAGTAGGTTCGGGATAGCTAGGATTAGAATTATTAGAGGAACTTCGATACTAATTACTTTATTAGTAGAGGATAGGAGGTTAGGAATATAGGGGTAGTAGTATATAAACTATTAACTTTTATTTATAGTAGAGGATATTATTTCTTTATATACTATAGCTTAGTAGGATTTAAGGGTAGTATTAAATTATTAGTATAATCTCGACTCGTATTCTTTTTATCTTTTTTACTAGCTTGCTTTCCGCTCTTCTTTAGTTTAGAATTTCTATAGGTAACCTTTTTTTAAGGTAGACCTCTAGGGTTTAGTCCTTTAGTCTTAGGGGTTTAAAACTTCTAGCTAGCTAGTAGGTAGCCTAGAATCTAGATAAGTATTTACTAGCTATATTCTATATCCCTTTGAAATTTAGGTTACTTAATAAAGTAGAGTTAAAGGAGTAGTAGCTAGCTACCTTAATAGAAAAGATATTTATATTAGTAACTCCTAGGAGAGATTAGTTATAACGTGGTATTAAGGTCTAGATAATATATTACGATTTTCTTAGAATTCTAGTAATAAGGTTTTAAGGGATAATCTAATTATAGTCTTAAATATATACTTATATAGCTACCTAAGTTAAGTATTTACTTCTATTTTATATAATATAGAGCAGTTTATATATATATAGTTTAATCCTAAAACGAGTTTATTCTTAAATTAGTAATTACCCCGGTTGCTCTAATAGCCCTAGTTGCTCCGATAGCCCTAGTTGCTCTAATAGTAGTTATAATACTAGTAGCTATTACTATTCTTATATCTATATATATCGTATTATAAT
>JAVHLU010002421.1:0-18455 GCA_036785755.1 Colletotrichum ledebouriae
TAGTATTATATAAATCTATTTAAGAGTATAGTTGAGTTTATTTAAGAGTATTTTTATTACTTAGTATTAATCTTTATTAATATTATATTTTTTTAATTATAATATTAATAAAAGTAATAGTAATAATTATTAGTGATAATAATAGTAATAATCTAAATAGTAATAGTAATAATCTAAGTGCCTTCCGTTAGGAAGGTTAATCTTTATCTTTTAGGAAGCTAAGCCTACCTGAAAAAAAAAAAACTCTCTTACTACTATTAAACCCCTATATATTAAAAGCTTAAATCTAATTAGTCTTTTAAAGAATTAAGCTAATTTATCCTCAGTCTAGATAAATATAGGTCTATATAGCTTAGTTTAGTCTATATTACTCTTATTAACCCTTATTAGCTCTTTATTAGTAAGCCCTATATATATAATAGGGCTCTAGCTAGTAGCTAGTAGGAATAAGTACTTATTGATATATTTATACCTTTATTATAAGGTTAGATAGAGTTAGCTATAGCTAGACCTCGTAAATAAAACTTTAAAATATAGTATATAGTAGTTATTAAGGACTACTTTTAGTAATATAATTATTAAGGATTACTTTTAATGTTTAAAGGATCTCCTTACTTATCTTCTTTATAAAATACCTATAGATTTTAAGTAATATATAAGCTATAAAAATAAATAGCTACTCCTTAGTATAGTTTATAGTATACTTACCTTCTACCTTTTGTTATCTCTCTTAGTATATATAGCTTTAATAAGAGTAGGAGATATATAAAAGATTATATATTAAGAAGAGAGTACTATATAAAGAGTATACTATACTATTCGCTTATCTAGTAATTATCCCTGCTATAAATCCTAATAAAGAGATCTATTTCTTTAAATATATGATAAGTACTTACTAGTATATTAATACCCTTATTACTATTAAATAGAGTTAGCTATAACTAGACTTAGGAGATAAAACCTTAGAATATAGCGCAAGGCCCTTATTATTAAGGACTATTTTGAAGCTTTCTAGGACCTACTTACTTATTTTCTTCATAAGGTACCTATAGATTTTAAGTAGTATATAAGCTAGCCCTTATTATTAACTTAGAGCTTAAAGTTATCCCTAGAGATATATAGCTTAAGTAGATATAGCTTACTAATGCTATTTCTTAATAAGGTACCTATAGATTCTAAGTAGTATATAAGCTATAAAAATAAAAAGCTACTTATTAGTATAGCCTATAATATACTTACCTCTTATCCCTCTTTATCTCTCTTAGTATATATAGCTCTAATAAGAGCGGGAGGTATATAAAAGATTATATATTAAGAAGAGAGTATTATATAAGGAGATTACTATACTCTTTGCTTATCTAGTAATTATCCTTACTATTGAGTTCGGAATTACGCCGCAGCCCCTTCGCAAAAAGACTATAATAAATTCACCTAGTTCGTAGGTATAATTTGGGAAATACTATATAGGTATTTTAACCTATACCCTCTACTAGTTAAGGAAAATAATATAGGAACCCTATATATTCCTACTACTCGCAAGCAAACCCTCTAAATATTACTATATAAAGTTAGATACGCGCTATACTAGGGCTAATTATATTAGAGCTAAGTAGGCTACTAAGGCTCTTATGGCCTAGAAACGCCCTCGCTAAACCTTCTAGCAAGGTACTACGAAAGCTACTATATAAGATAACTCCTTAACCTAAAAGGTTAACCTTCTAGTAAGGTATTAAAAGTATTATAAATACTACTATATAAGAGGTAACTCCTTAACTAAAGAGGTCTTTCCTAAGAGGTTCTTATAGCTAGAAGTATAAGAAGCTCTACTACTACGAGTAGGGCTTTATAACTCTCCCTCTTCCTTATTCTTATCCTTTAACTATATTAGTACTAGACCCTATATATAAAAACGCTAAGCTTGCGCGAGGTATACCCTTTAATATTAATAATATATAAGAGCTTACTAGAGAGTTTAGTATTAATACGATTAATAAAACCTGCTCCTTTTTTAACTACTCTATTATATATAGAGAGTATATTATTAATATAGCCCTTAAGAGGGCTCTTATTAATACCCCTAGAGGGGATACTTATTATTATATTATAGCTAAGTAAGTAAACTTAGTAATAGAAGCTAAGCGGGTTATTATATACCCTATAGAGTAGCCCTTCTTCGAGCAGGTCCTCCGTACTATTAAGGCAGAGGCAGCCTAGGCCCCTTAGGGCTTATTAGTAAGTATAGCTTATGCTAACTGCTTTAATATAGAGAGAGCGTTACTAACGATAGTATAGTGAAGATAGTAATAACTAGTAGATAAAGCAGTAATAGAGGCGGTATTAGTAGCGTAGGTAGTGCGCGAGAGGATAAGTTAATAGTTTTATAGTCTATTAAATAATTAAAAACTACGTTATTATCGATATAAAGTTAAAGATCGTAAGGCTATCTAGTATAACGGGCACGTATAAGTATAGCTATAGTTAGGAAAGTTACGATCACGTGACCGAAGGCTATATATTGTTAGGAGGCGCGGAGTTAGAAGGTCTATTGTACTTAAGTAGGTAAAATCACTATGTAGTGGCTAGAGGCCTTATCCTTACTATATATCCTAATAAGAAAGTCTATTTCTTGAAGTAGATAATAGATACTCACTAGTATATTAATACCCTTACTACTATTAAATAGAGTTAGCTATAACTAGACTTAGGAGATAAAACCTTAGAATATATTATAAAGCCCTTATTATTAAGTTAGATCTTAAAGTTATCCCTAGAGATATATAGCTTAAGTAGATATAACTTACTAATACTTCCTCTTTATAAAGCGCTTATAGATTCTAAGTAGTATATAAGCTATAAAAATAAAAAGCTACTAATTAGTATAGCTTATAGTATACTTATCTCCTATCCCTCTTTATCTCCCTTAGTATATATAGGTTTAATAAGAGTAGGAGGTATATGAAAAACTATGTATTAAAAAGAGAGTATTATATAAAGAGATTACTATATTATTCGCTTATTTAGTAATTATCTCTATAATGAATACTAATAAGAAAGTCTATTTCTTTAAATATAGCTTACTAGCGCTACTTCTCTATAAGGTATCTATAGATTCTAAGGAGTATATAAGCTATAAAAATAAAAAGCTATTTATTAGTATAGCTTATAATATACTTACTTCCTATCTTTTATTATCTCTTTTAATATATATACCTCTAATAAGAGCAGGAGCTAGTAGCTAGTAGGAATAGATACTTACTAGTATATTTATACCCTTATTAAGGTTAGATAGAGTTAGCTATAACTAGACTTAGTAAATAAAGCTTTAATATATAGCGCGAGGTAGTTATTATTAAGGATTACTTTTAAGCTTTAGAAGCTTTCCTTATTTATCTTCTTTATAAGCTACTAGGATAGGATAGGATAGACTTAGCTGCGCAGCTTTCGAAAAAGCCCCCTTAGCGTACAGACCTATTATAAGAAGACTATAGAGTAGAGCGTAGAGGAGAGGAGCGTAGCGGACTTTAGTATTATATATATATTATTATAAAGAATACCTTAATAGTCCTATACCTCGTTTTCTAATATTTTCTTAGTAAATCTACGCCTAATTCAGATAATCTCTTTTAATTAGATCTATAAATTATTCTATATATCTTTTAAGTTTACTTTTAATATTCTTATATATTTATAAGTAGAGTTATATTATTTATTATCTTTCTAGTTCCTATTAGCTCTAGCCCTTCCTAATAGTACCTAGAGGTAGATTCTTTTGCTCTTTTTAATAGCTTTTATAGGCTTCTTAGAGAGTTAGGTACTTTCGCTACGTCCGTATATCCCTGCTATTAAGATATATTTATATATATAATTAATCTACTTTAAATATAATAATAGCTTAAAGAATTTATAAATAATAAATAATAATAATATAATTAATAATAAAACGTAGTCCGAAAGAGAGGAAGATATTTATAACCCTACCCTAATTCTAAGGGAATAGTAATAGCTATGCTTTCTTATAGAATTAAGGTAGGAACGATATAGACTTTAAAATCCTCCCTTTCTCTCTCTTTTTTATACTATTAGTAGGTTCTAGCGAGCGTATCCCTTTCCTTACCCCTTATATATTATTATAATTACTATTATTTAACTAGCGAGTTATAGCTAAGGTAGCTAAGATAGCTATATATAAAACTAATAGAAAGATTAGTAGTATTACTAAGCTAATAGGTATAGCGAGATTAACTAGATTAGTAACTAGAGACTAATAAACCCCTTATTATTATAGCCCTAAGTACTAAGAGTAATATACTAACCTTTAAGAGATATTAATATAATAAAGCTATAAATTCTTTTAAGATAAGAGCGCTATTAGGAAGACCTTTCTATATCGAGTAATAAGATTTAAAGTAGATCTAGAAGAGCTTAGAGTAATAAGATCGAGGTTACTAGACCTTTCTTATATTTATTTAGTTATTTAGTTTATATTATTTCCTTTTTTATTTTATTTAAAGAAAGTTATAACTACTTATTTTATCTTTCTATTTAGAAAATATTATAATAATAATTTTACTTTATTAATTAAAAGACTCTATTACTTTAACTATATAATATTAACTTTAATATTTATAGACCTATAAGTATTATATCTTCTTCTTCCTTAGCTAACTTAGATGCTAGATCCTCTTCTAATAAGGGGAAATAGCCTAAAGAGAGATTTATAAGAGCTTTATTTAGTAAGATATAACTATATACTATAAGATAGCTAGCCTCTAATAATAATATAGATAGATCTATAAATCCTACCTTAGGGATAGGAGTAACGCCCTCGAGCACTCTATATTCTCCTAAAGGGACTTATACTAATTAGGATATTATAGCCCTTATAGATCTTCTTATAAGACGCCTTATTATTATAATAATAACTCCCTATTTAACTGGAGCGCCTAAGTTTATTAGTACTAATATCTTAGACTTTATTACTAACTATAAGAGCCTTTTAAAGCTTTACTATAAAACTAATAATAATATAAAGAACGAGGTCTATATATATAGCTCTAGTAACTATTAAAACGTAGTAAAATCTTATATTAATAAAGCTAAGACCTAGAAGGAAGCTAAGGAGAAACTTCTATACTAGTTTAGATTTATAAACCTAAAGTCTTATTAAGACCCTAATAAGGACCTTTAGAACCTAGTTATAGGATCTTATATCGAGGATAATAACCCTTCCTAGGTTATAGTATTAATTACTACTATTTAATAGCTTTAATAGAGAGCTATATAGCGTAAAGACCTAGAACTTACTAACGCTAAGCTTATTTATATTACTTATTACTACTTTTTAGAGAGAGCTATAAGGGCTATAGCCTAGAGTCTTAGCTACTAGCCTACTAAGGTTATTTTAAAGTAGTAGGTTATAATAGAAGACGCTCTAATTAAATAGTATACTACCTACTAGGAACTTTAGTAGTTATCTAGCCTAGTTAAGCCTAAACTAATAATAACGCTTTAAGTCCCTATAAAAACGATTCTAATAAGGTAGAAAGCTAAAGCTAAGGAACCCTCTATAGCCTAGACTACTAGCTTAATTATTAACTCTCTTATAGAAAACTTTAGAACTTTAAATATTAATAGGGCTAATTATAAGATAGATATCTTAACCCTTATTAAAAGACTTACTAGCTAAGGAGATAATACTTTTAATCTAAAGGTAGTAAACGCTACTAAACCTTATAAATAATAATCTTAGGACTATTTATAAACTTAATACTAATAATAGTAGTACTTATACCTATAAGCTAGATATAGAGACTATTAAGGAGGATACTAGTAATACTAGGGATTTAAAAGAGGTAGAGTAAGAGGAGGCTATAGAAGCCTCTAGTAAGATAGATTACTATAGTATATACCTTTCTACGCTATAGGGGCTTGCTAATTTTATAGCGCTATTACCTATATTATTATTAGCTATATTAAGTATCTCGAGGCTAGCTAGAATAAGGTCTACTACTATATATCGCCCTACTACTTTATTAGCACCCTAGATATAAGTACTAAGGTTAAAACAGGTATTATTAATAAAGGCTATAAATATAAACTAATAGATAGCTAGATAATTTTAAAGTATATCCTAATTAATAAGGATACCTTTATATACTATATAGTTACTACGAGTAAGTTAGTAGAGAAATAGTAGCTAAAGCTTTTAGAGGAGGTTACGAGGGTTATTAGTTATAATAAGGTATACCCTAAGCTATCTATTAGCTTTATAAACTTATAAAAGGATACTATATAATTATACGACTTTATAAATACTATATTCTTTAGCTTTAAGCTAAAGAACTAGTATATTAACCTAGTAGAAGATATCGCTACTATAAAAAGAGGGAAAGCTAGAGGCTATTATATAGAACCTTATAATACTTATTATTACTAGTCTTCCTAGATAGTAGACCTACTTATAATTTAAAACCCTCCTATTTAAAGTACTTAGAGAGTTATAGAGCTACTAGATAATAAGGAAGAAAATAAAGACGCTATACTACTAGACGCCCCTAAGGAATAAGTTAAGTTATAGAAATAGGATAAATAAGATAAGCCTTAGATTTAATATAGTAATTTATAAACTAGCTATACTCTTACTCTTAAGCTATATAATAAGAGAGTAAATAAGAAGGTTACTATCCCTAAAGCCTTCCTTTGTTAGAGCTACCTAGATTATAATAGAACGGTCTATAATACTACTAAAGCTATAATTAATAATTATAAGGATAGATATAACTTAAAGGCGTAAGAGGTCTTTATTCCTACTAATATAACGCTTCTCGATTAATTTAATAAGATAGGAGTTACTAATAGGGAACTATAGGAATAAATAGATTAATAGAATAATAATAAGAACTATTCTAAAAGCTAAGTAACTTTAGTAGCTATCTCTAAAGACTTACCTAAGTATTTATAAACTAAAGTAATCTAATTTTACTATTATATAATTAATTCTATCTTTAAAATAGGTACTATAATAGAAGATTAGGATTCTATATTACTTCTACCGCTAAGATATATTACTATCCTAGACTTTATTATAACCTACTAGTAGATTACTATTACCCTTCATAGCCCTGCGAATATACTAATTAGAGGGATTATTAATAGTAGCTTTATTATTAACCTTATTAGCAAAAGTTATATTAAGCGCCTAGGCTTATAGAGCGATGTAGTTAAGATAAATATAGGGATCCGTAGGATTACTAATAGAGAGTAGAGGACCTAATTTATAAGTATAATTATAAATAACGTTTAAATATATAATAATTAGATTTAAGATATTAGCTTTTTTATTTTTATTAAAAATATTTATAATAAGGACCTAATACTAGGAGCTCCTTTTATCTTAAAGACTTAAATAACGCTAGATTATATATAGAACTAGATTATTAGAGTCTTTTAGTCTAGGAATATTAAGATTAATATCCTGCTATTATTCTATATAAGAGACTTAATTACTCGCTTCTTAGAAATTATTACTAAGATAGATTATTTTATTTCTTCTTAATATTAATATACCCTCTTATCTCCTATAGAGGAGGGGAAATAGAGGCTACTACTAATAGACCTAATATAGTAATAAGCTTAAACTTTATAAGAGATAATTAATAATTTAATAATACTAAGGATAAGGAAGAGCTAGATATAATACTAGGGAGTATAAGGGTATACTAGGATATTAAAGTAATATAATAAGCTTTTAAAAGCTCTTATAACCTACTAGATGAAGTTAAGTAATAATTAGACCTAGATAAGGAAGTTATTACTATTTTTAAAAGGTTTAGATTAATTCTTAACGAAATCCTAGAGATTATAATCTATAATAAAATTACCCCTAAGCTTAATAAGATCTATAAAGCGATTATAAGTATAGGGTATATAGTAGGATATAATAGCTATAATATTGATTATTAATATTATATTTATAGACCTAAGAAAAGAGTATTAAAGAAGAAAGTACTTAAGAGGAAGTATAGGTTAGTATATTAGAAAGGTATCGAAGTTATTATAGCTATAGATACTACTTTCTCCTATAATAATTATAAACCTATACTAATAACGCCTATATTACTAATAGAAGATATTAATATAATATATAAAATAAAAGATAAGAAGATTTAACTTATTAATTAAGCTCGGAATTACGCCGCAGCCCCTTCGCAAAAAGACTACAACAAATTCACCTAGTTCGCAGGCATAATTCGGGAAATACTATATAGGTATTTTAACTTATACCCTCTACTAGTTAAGGAAAATAATATAAGAACCCTATACGTTCCTACTACTTGCAAGCAAACCCTCTAAATATTAGAAGGTTAGACGCGCGCTACACCGGGGCTAATTATATTAGAGCTGAACGGGCTACTAAGGCTCTCGTAGTAATACCCTCGCTAAACCTTCTAGTAAGGTACTACGAAAGCTACTATATAAGATAACTCCTTAACCTAAAAGGTCGACCTTCTAGTAAGGTAAATACTACTATATAAGAGGTAACTCCTTAACTAAAGAGGTCTTTCCTAAGAAGTTCTTATAGCTAGAAGTATAAGAAGCTCTACTACTATAAGCAGGGCCTTATACCTCTCCCTCTTCCTTATCCTTATCCCTTAACTATATTAATACTAAACCCTATATATAAATACGCTAAGCCTAAGCGAGGTATACCCTTTAGTATAAATAATATAGAGGGGATTACTAGAGAGTTTAGCCTTAATATAATTAATAAAACCCGCTCCTTTATTAACTACTCCGCTATATATAGAGAGCGTATTATTAATATAGCCCTTAAGAGGGCTTATTTTAATACCCCTATAGGGGACTTTCTAAGGCGTAATAGTATTAGAGCTAAGTAAATAAACTTAGTAGTAGAAGTTCAGCAGGTTATTATATACCCTATAGAGTAGCCCTTCTTTAAGCAGGTCCTCTATATTACTAAGGCAGAGGTAGCCTAAATAGCCTAGGCGAACGTTAGTAAGTATAGCTTATGCTAATTAATAGAGAGAGCGTTGCTAATAACGGCATAGCTATAAAGGCGTTAGCTAACCCGATTAAATAAGAGGACTAGCGGACGAAGCGGTAATAGAGGCGGTATTAGTAGCGCGGGTAGTACGCGAGAGGAAAAGTTAATAGTTTCGTAGTTTAAATAATTAAAAACTACGTTATTATTAATATAAAGTTAAAGATCGTGAGGCTATAGGCACGTATAAGTGCAGCTATAGTTAGGAGAGTTATAATTATATAACTAAAGGCTATATATTATTAGGAGGCGCGGAGTTTGAAGGTCTGTTATACTTAAGCAGGTAAAATCACTATGCAGTAGCCAGAGGCCATTAACCTATTAATAACGCTATATTAAATAGCTTAATCCTAGATAGAGACCTAGAGTAGAGGTTAAAGTTATAAATAAGGGCTAAGGAGAATATAATACTAGATCCTAGCACCCTATTTATAAGCCTGCCCTAAAGGAGGAGATATCTACCTTATAGTTAACGCTAGTAACGTAGGATAGGGCAGAGTCCTAGGATAATTTATTAATAACTAGTGCGTAGTCTCTCGCTTTAAGAGTATTACTTAATTAGAACTAGAGCTATTAAATAATACTAGGAAGAAGTAATTATATAATATTCTAAAAGCTTGAAAGAGGGTATATAACTATTTATATAAATAATACTTTATCCTAGAGATAGACGCTTAGATATTAGTTATATAATTTAATAAAGTAGCTATAGACCTCCTAGGAGCCCTTATAATTCGCTAGATTATATAGATTTAAATATTTAACTTCGAGGTATAATATATCTATAGCACTTAGAATATAGTAGTAGATAGCCTATTATAAAAACCCCAGGGACTTTCTAATATTATTAATAAAGAAGCTAAGGGGGAGATTAACTCCTAGATTAATTCGCAGATCTTCTTTATAAATATAGAAGCTAGTTCCTTCTTTAATTAAGCTTAATACTATAGTAATAAGTAATATATAGAGGAGGTCCTAGTAAGAAATATAGAGGTTATTAGTAATATAATAAATATCCTAGAAGTACTTCTTAATAATTCGCAGACCTATTTAGTACGTTCTTAATAAATTGCTTATTATTTAATAATATAGAGACGCCCTCTAGGAATTTAACTAGTAAGGTATTATAACTTTAAAACTAGAGTATTAGACTATTATATTTAGAACTACTTACTTTTTACTAAACTAATAAATTAAAAGCTAATACTATAACGAGTTATTAATAATCCTAAGTAGTAAAAGAAGCTAATTATAAAAGCTTATAAAGAGAGTAATTATCGAGGTAAGTAAGCTATAGCGAGGAGACTATCTAATCGCTATATCTAGGCTAGTATATACGTAGAGATTAGCTCCCTAATTATTAAAAGAGGAGAGCTTAATATATAAATAATATAAGAACCTATAGCTCCCTAAAGGGACTACCTTTTATAAGGATCTTATTAGATATATAGAGAGTAAGTAAGTAATACCTCGTTAAGGTAAGGGATCTATTAATAGGATAGCCTAAAGCCTACTAGCTTAAGAGAGCGACTTTAGCTAAGATTACTAAGTTTATCTAGGAAGAGGTTATTTACTACTATAGACTATATAGCGAACTCGTTATTAATAGAGGCCTAGAGAATAAGGATATTATTATTAAGTTTGATAAGAAGTATAGTATAAGGAGGAAAGTAATATTTATATATAACCCGAGGGCTAATAGAGTAATTAAGGCTAGTTATTAGCTAATTACTTATATATTATTAATATAGACTAGAGGAGAGAGAGATATTAACCCTCGACTATTTCTTCTTACTACCCTATTTATAGATTAATTAAGCGTTTATATTTTAACTAGCTTTAGCCCTTTTTATTTTTTATATAGATTTAAACTTATTACTCTTATTAAGACCCTAATGCTAACTTAGAGGGTTCTTAATTAGGATTTAGTAATAATAATAGAGGAGGAGGTTTAAATATATCTATAAGCCTTCCTATAACTTAATATAAATAGGGAATAAGCTAAAAAGATAATTAATAGTTAATATAAGAAAACTATAGAATACTATAATAGTTAATATAAGAGGATTATAAGGAAGGAGAGGTTAGAGGTAGGTAATTTAGTATTAGTATTTAATATTAAGGGTTCTATTAATAAATTATCTATTAAAAAGCTTAACTACTAATAATAAGGCCCCTTCTATATCCTATCGGAAGCTCTAGACGCTCTATTATATTAATTAGTAATATTAGTAAGTAATTACGAGGGGTTAGACCCGAGTTTATTTAATAAGAGGTCGCTATAATACTATTTATTTAAGCTAAAGAGGAAAAAGGGAAGTTTTCCTCTCTAGTAGAGATTTCACTAGCCTAGGTAGGCTTAACCTAGGCGTAGCTTATAATACTACCCCCCCTCCTAGCTAGTCCCCCCCTAGGCGTAGGCCGGGTTGTTATTATTATTTATAACTAGCCTATATAGGGCTTTATACCTATCTACTATAGTAGTCTTTATAATAGCCTCTATAGGCTCCTAGGTAGGCTCTATATACCCTTCCTACTTAACTAGGACCTCGCACCTCTACCCTCGCTTAACTACTTTCTATTATATTATATATATCTCCTTTATATACTACTCGAATTCGCTATTATTAGCTATAATTAGTGTAAGAATAGGTATATAGGTAGCAAAAGGGGCGGTAAAATAGCCTGAATAATAGGTATTAATAGGCTGAGTAATAGGGTAATGAAAGCTGATATATTTAAGCATAAGGAGGTATTTTTCCTGGAATTAATTAATAGGGAAATCGTTGAATATTAATAGTATTGCTAATGTTATTAATGATGTTATTTCTAAGTTATAAATCCTGCCCTCACGAAGTAAGGGGAAAGATATTCTAAAACGTAACTGCAAAGTAGTAGCTTATTAAGCAGAAATCGCACTTGGATCACTATGTGGTCCGTGCGCGATTTCTGTATATTTTTAGCTATAAAGCTAAGGATTATAAAAATATATATATATATATATATAACTTATTGCTATTATTAGAATTTATATAGATTTTTAAGTATTTATTCCATAAAGGAAGTACTTTTATAGTTATTATTTTATGTTTCATAGTTATTAAAGGATTATTAAACAGATATTATATAGGTATATAACTATATATACTATAGTTATTTATTAAGGCTTATATAAACCTTATAAGACTATTATAGAAGTTTTTAAGATATACCTTCGGTATTCTTATAATTAGTAGTAGCTAGGGGTTTATCCTTATCTATATAAGTAAGGGGTCCTCTAGTACCCTCTAGAGAAGGTCTATATAGAACTTTACGTAGATATTACTAGGTATATCTAACTTAATAATATATAGGCTTAGGACTCTAATTATAATATATTTATAATATAATTATAATATCTTCTTAGTAGGCTTAGGGCTCTTATAATTAGCTATTAAAAGCTAAACCTTATTACTTACTTAATACTCCTCTATAGGTATCTTATACTAGTTTATATTCTCCTCGATATACTATGAGGTAGCTATAATACTTATTTAAATAAAGTCTATTACCTCCTATAGTCTTATTACTAGGAGGGTAGCTATTATATCCCTAGAGGGGGCCTCTTCTACTATATTAGCCGCTATAGGTATAGGGTTAGTATAGTACCTATATTATAAGAAGAATAATAAGAGCCTAGTTATATTACTAACTTTATTATAGAGCGCTAGCTAGGTAGTAGGTAGGAGCTACCCCTAGTTATCCTATACCTAGGTTATAAATACCTAGAGGATAGCTTATATCTCCTAGTTCTACTTCTTAGTATTATTATTAGTTTATAAGTAGTATATAATACTTAATAACCTCCTTATATTAATCAGGTAGTAGAATTTAGCCAAGAAATAGCTTACCTAGTTAGACCTTTAATTATTAATAATATTATATAAGAACCTATAGAACTAGAAGTAAGAGGTAAGGAACTAGTAGGTATAGGCTTCTACCTCTATAGTACCTATCTCCTCTAATATTACTAACTTACTTAGCCTATTTACTATAACCTATAAGTATTAGCTAGTATTATCCTTTATAAGTAGTAAATCTATAATAAAGTTTATTAAGAGGTCTAAGTATAACTAAGTAGGTACTAGTACGGGCTTTAGGAAGCCTCTCTTAGCTTACCTCTAGATATATATCCCTCTATAGATATTATAATTCCTTATAAATCTCCGTACTATCTATAATTATCCTAGCTAATAAAACCGCGAGCTTACTATTTCTAATATACTATTATAGCTTAGGTAAGTAGTTATACTTAAGTCGTAGCTCTATTAAATAATCTTTATATAGAGCTCCCTTAGTAGGTTATTATTATCCTCCCCGCTAGGTACCTATAGCCTCCCCCTAAATATTAGTATCCTCTAACTATTAATATTATACTTACTAACTTAGACCTTAGCTTTTATATCTAGTAGGTATTATAAGCTACGCCCGGGTTAAGCCTACCTAGGCTTCTACCTAGGTTTACTACCTTAAGGAGCTACCTAAGGCCTACCTAGGGCCTGCTTAGTTATTCCCTATAGACTAGCGAAATCTCTACTAGAGAGGAAAACTTCCCCTTTTCCTCTTTAGCTTAAATAAATAGTATTATAGCGACCTCTTATTAAATAAACTCAGGTCTAACCCCTCGTAGTAGGAAGCTCTAAAGCTAGTAAGTAACTATATAGTATATAGCTTTATATATTATCTCCTTCTTTATAATTTCTAGCTATAGCGCCTATAGTTCAGGGTTGCTATTAAAGACTATAGTATTTAGGACGTTAGTATAGCCCTTTTAACTTCTCCTTACTAGGGGGCTAACTATAAGGTCTTTACAGGGGTAGGCGCGGTCTAGTATTAGTTATAAGACCCTCCCCTACTTCTACTTATTATTCTATCCTTATAGCGCGTCCTACTCTCTCTAAGAGAGGGTATTAGGGGCTATTACTTCCTTACTAGGGTAGTATTTAATAGTAAAATTATATTAGGATAGCTCCTCTACTTACTAGCTCTAGTTCTCTATAAGGTACTACTTCTTTATAAAGTATTTAAGCTCTTAGTAATTAGTTAGTATTTTAAAAGTAATTATACTATATAGCTCTACCCTCTATATATATAAGTAAGAAAGGACTACTAGGAGCTCCCTATTATAAATAGAGTAGTTATACTCTATAAGCGAGAGCTTCTATAAGTAGAACGCTATAGGATACTAATACCCTCTAGGTTAACTTTTAAGAATACCCCTCTTAGTATAAATCCTAAATAGTTAGTTTTAATAATAGTTCTATTTTCTAAACTAAGCTAGTAGAGTACTAGCTAGGTATTAAAAAGCTACTTAAGCTATAAGAAGGCTTATTCTTAATTATCTCCTTATTAGAACGTTATATTCTTCCTAATAAGTAGTATAAGTAGTCTAATAATATCCCTATATTCTAGTATAAATATATTATAATAGTTTATAAACCCTAGGAATCTCTAGACCCCTTTTAGTGAGATAGGGAGTAATTACTTAGTAATTACCTAGAGTTTCTTAGGGTTATAAGAGAGACCCTCTCTTACTATTATAATAAGCCCTATATATTTAACCCTCTTAACTAAGAACTCGTACTTTATAAGGTTAAGGTTTAGGCTTATATTTACTAGCCTCTAGAGGACCTCCTAGACCTTTCTCTTATAGTCTTCCCTTATTCTATTAGAGTAAATTAATATATTATTTATATAGATAGTAATAAAGTTATTAAGGAAGTTCTATAAGGTGCTATTAATATATTACTAGAAACTTATAGGGGTATTAATTAGGCTAAATAGGTAGATTATTTACTTAGATAACTTATATTAGGTATAAAATATAGTTCTCTCCTAGTACTCCTTTACTACTCTTAGCTTATAGAAAGCTATTATTATATCTAGCTTAGTATATTACTTAGCTACGCTTACCTAATATAATATCTTAGAGATTAATAAGAAGGGGTAGTAGTTTTTCTTAGTAATTATATTAAGGGCTTTATAATTAATATAGAAGCGAATTCCCCTATCTAGCTTCCTTATAAAGAGTACTAAGGCCCTAGTAAGTAAGCTACTAGCTTTATAAAACCCCTTATCTAGGAGGTCTTATAAGGTCTTTTTTAGTATTAGTAGCTCTTCTCTTAATATATTATAGAGGGGGCCCTAGGGGAGTAATAGCTCCGTCCTATCTAGTCCTAGTATAAGGTTAATCTAGTAGTTTACTTCTAGTTACCTAGGGGGTAGTAAGTAAGCCTTATTAGGGTTAAATAAGTTAGGAAACTCCCTTAAGACCTAGCTTAGTAAATAGTATTATTAATCCTCCTTTAGTTTTAAGTTTAAGGCTTTCTTAATATTAGCTAAGCTAATAGCTTATACTAGTACCTCTTTAGTACCCTCCTAGTACTTACCCTATTATCTCGCTAGGTATTAGTAGATTATAGAGAATAAGGGTATATTAAAGACCCTTATAGCCCTTATTTCCTTTATAAGGGGTGTTTCTTCTTAATCCTTTAGGTATAGCTTAACCTATCCCCTTCTATAGTATACTTATTAGGCTATAGTATTATAAATAACCTAGCTTTATTCTATCTAAGGGCGTCCTAAGAGGATATTAGGGTCTAGGCTATTAACTATATATATAAAGATACGCTAAGTATAACTACTCGTTTCTAGGTTAAATATTATTATATCTAGTATATTACTTAGTAATAGTCTACTAAGTATATACCTTCTTATAAGTTAGTATCTCTTTTTAATATTCAGAAAGTAGAAGTATTAAGCTAGGGAAAGGTTAATTATTATATAGGTATTACTCCTAGTATTTACTAGGATATAAGCTAGATATTCTTAATTAACTCTAATTTAAATAATAATAAGCTTATTATTAGCTAGTTATTCCTATTTATATTCTTCCTAACCTAATATCTCCTCCTTAGTAAGCTCTAAAGCCTAATTTCGCTCTAGAGTTAGTCTTTTCCTAACTCCTTATCTTCTTCTAAGGAGTTAGTTATTACTTAGTAGTTATTTATAAACTTATAATATACTAGTTCTTCTTTTAAGGTTTTTACTTTTATAACCCTAAGTAGCTAGTCCTCCTTATTAGGGTAGTATTAGATAATATAACCTCTAGCTCTATAAGTATAATAGGTATAGGAGTCCCTCGTACCCTTCTAAAGCTATTAGTATTATACTAGGGAGGTACCTTAAGAGGACCTAGAGTTTTAATAGTTATAGCGTCTTACCTCCTTAACTTATAAGATATATATAGCTCTAGTTATATAGGTATCCCCCTTAGTATTCTTAGTAATAGGTCTCTAATAAGTTACTAGGTAGTTATTCGTAACCTTTTAGTATTCTACTTTCTATATAATACTCTAGACGTTTAAGAGCTAGCTATTATAATTAGCTAGTAAGTTAATAATAATTAGCTAATCCCTTAGCCTAGGGGTAAGGGAGGCCTCTAGAAGTAAGATCTAGACTTAACTAAGCTAGTTTATACTATCTATATTAACTAATATTTACTTAAATTTTAATAAGAAGGTTACTAGGGATTTATTCTCTTTTTATTAGAAGGTTTATAGTTAGGTTATAGCTTATAACTAGATATTTAGGTCTTTATATATCTAGTCTAGGTAAGCTATAAAGTCCTTAGGGTTATATTTTCCCCTGCCCCCCCTAGCTTTATAAAAAGTAAAGACTACTTACTAGGCTATAATATCTAAATAGGAGTTAATAAGGTACTATACCTCTATATCTATAGTATAGAACGCCCTCTTTATAATAATCTTATACCTTATTTATTATACCTGGGTAGTATATTCCTTCTACTTACTTAAAAACTATAGGAGTAGGGTTAGTAGCTTCTAGTATACTATACTAAGTATTACTAGTACCTTACTAGTAATACTTATAGGGGTCTGCATAGTTATATATTAGCTATTCCCCTATTTAACCTCTTATAACTATTACTAGAGGGACTCTATTACTACTACTAAATTAGCTTATAATAAATTATCTTGAGTTTTAGCTATATTACTATTAACTATCTTACTAACTAGTAGGGAGCAGCGCTCGACCTATTATTATTATTATAATATTAAGCTTAAATATATAAGGGGTTAGACCTAAGTTTATTTACTAGGAGGTTATTATAATACTATTTATTTAAGCTAAAGAGGAAAAGAGGAAGTTTTCCTCTCTAGTAGAGATTTCGCTATTTTATAGGGAATAACTAGGTAGGCCCCGGGTAGCTCCTTAAGGCGGTAAACCTAGGCAGAAGCCTAGGTAGGCTTAACCTAGGCGTAGCCCGTAATAGTAATAAGGTTATTAGAAAGACGTTTAGTAGGAATTAACTTTAAGATTTTATTTAAGCTCCTAAAGGGTATTAGGAGCTAAGTAATTTAGATATTTATAAATCTAATTTAGAAAGAAACCTAGTAAAAGTCTTCTTAATACTAGGGAATAAAGAGTATAATAATTATATACCTAATAAAGAGGAAGAGGAACCTATAATACCTAGGGAAAGTAATTAGGAGAAAGAGCAGGATTTATTATAATTAGTAATATAATTAAAGTAGTATTTAGAGGATTTAGAGAAGGTAATTAAAGCTTTAAAAGCTAGATAATAGCTAGTTATTAAGATTCTTAAGATAATAAGGGAGAAGGAGAAGGAGTATATTAAGATAGAGGATCTAGGGGATATATAAGGTTTTTTTTATTATAACTTATTTTAATTAATAATTTATAAACCTATTCTTATTTTCCCTTCCTTTTATTTCTTAATTTAAAGGTTTAAGATTCTAGGGATAATATTCCTAAACTTTAGAGATAAGAGTAAGAGATAGTATTAGTAACGCCCTACTTATTTAAGTATACCTCCTCGCTACTATTTAATATAATAATAGCTTAGATAACTTTAATATCTATTAGTAATTATAGTAGGGTTATTAAGCCTAGGGAAGTACGAGACCCTTAACCTTCTAGTAATAATACTAAAGCCCCCCCTTACTATATAAATACAAGATTAATAACTTAAAAATAAAAGAGAAGAAGAGAAGGGGAAAGAGGGTATTAAAATCGTAATTATTAGCCCCCTAGGGAGGATATTAATAAACCCTTCTTACCTCCCCCCCCCTTCCTACAAAAGATTATTACTAATATTATATTATCTATTACTAAAGAGAAAGAGAAGGATACTTATAAAAGGGATTATATTAATTTTATACTTAGATATACTTTAACTTTAGCTTTATAAACCTATTTATATATTATTTACCTCGATTTCTTATTATAACCTAATTAGCCCCTTATTCCCCTTTTCGTTTTACCCCCCCCCCCCCCCCCCCCCAACCCCTATATTATATAAATATATCTA
>JAVHLU010002422.1:0-18455 GCA_036785755.1 Colletotrichum ledebouriae
TAGAAGTTTAGTAGGTTATTATATACCCTATAGAGTAGCCCTTCTTTAAGTAGGTCCTCTATATTACTAAGGTAGAGGTAGCCTAGGCAGCCTAGGCCTATTAGGGGAATATTAGTAAGTATAGCTTGCGCTAACTAATAGAGAGAGCGTTGCTAACGACGGTATAGCTGCGAAGGCGTTAGCTAACCCGATCGAATAAGAGGACTATAAAGATAGTAACGACTTCTAGCGGACGAAGCGGTAATAGAGGCGGTATTAGCAGCGTAGGTAGTGCGCGAGGAAAAGTTAATAGTTTTATAATCTATTAAATAATTAAAAACTACGTTATTATTAATATAAAGTTAAAGATCGTAAGGCTATCTAGTATACTAGGCACGTATAAGTATAGCTATGGTTAGGAAAGGTGGTTAGTAATTACGATCACGTAACCGAAGGCTATATATTGTTAGGAGGCGCGGAGTTAGAAGGTCTGTTGCACTTGAGCAGGTAAAATCACTATGCAGTGGCTAGAGGCTATTAGAATCCTATTGAGCTCGGAATTACGCCGCAGCCCCTTCGCAAAAAGACTATAATAAATTCACCTAGTTTATAAGTATAATTTAGGAAATACTATATAGGTATTTTAACCTATACCCTCTACTAGTTAAGGAAAATAATATAGGAACCCTATATATTCCTACTACTCGCAAGTAAACCCTTATATATAGAGTCGGATGCGCGCTATACTAGGGCTAATTATATTAGAGCTAAACGGGCTACTAAGGCTCTTATAGCAATGCCCTTACTAAATATTCTAATAAGGTAAAAGCTACTATATAAGATAACTCCTTAACCTAAAAGGTCGACCTTCTAATAAGGTACTAAAGGTAAACGCTATTATATAAGAGGTAACTTCTTAACTAAAGAGGTCTTTCCTAAGAGGTTCTTATAGCTAGAAGTATAAGAAGCTCTATTACTATAAGCAGGGCCTTATACCTCTCCCTCTTCCTTATCCTTATTTATAAAGTCCTAGGTATACCTATAACTTATAATATATCCTTTACTATATTAGTACTAGACCCTATATATAAAAACGCTAAGCTTACGCGAGGTACGCCCTTTAATATTAATAATACGCGAGAGCTCGCTAGAGAGTTTAGTATTAATATAATTAATAAAACCTACTCCTTCTTTAACTACTCTATTATATATAGAGAGTATATTATTAATATAGCCCTTAAGAAGGCTCTTATTAATACCCCTAGAGGGGATACTTATTCTTATATTATAGCTAAGTAAGTAGACTTAGTAATATAAGCTAGGCGGGTTATTATATACCCTATAGAGTAGCCCTTCTTTAAGCAGGTCCTCTATACTATTAAGGTAGAGGTAGCCTAGGCCCCTTAGGGGAACGTTAGTAAGTATAGCTTGCGCTAACTGCTTTGATATAGAGAGAGCGTTGCTAACTTCCTCTTTTATATATAGTCTAGTAATAATATTACGGATGCATTAACAAAGCCTTTAGGCAAGATAAAATTCCATAACCTATTATATATAATAGGTAATGATAACAATAATAATATAAATAATAATAACAATATAAATATAAATTATAATAACCGCATTATAGATCTAAATTATTAGACTAAAGTAACAATAAAAGTCCAGTTTTCCTTTTATACCTATAAGAGTTAGGTTTTTAGGTTTTTCTACTAGCAATTATTATATAATACTCTAAGAATTTCCTCTTTATTTTTCCTACCGGGTTTTAAGAGTTTTTATATTAGAGTAAATAACTTATAAAGAGAGTATGAAATATAATATAATATAATATAATATAATAATAAGCTATATATAAATAGAATATATACCTCATAGGGGGGTATAAGAATACCGAAGGTATATCTTAAAAATTTCTATAATAATTTTATAAGGGTTATATAAACCTTAATAAATAACTATACTATATATAGTTATATACCTATATAATATCTCTTTAATGATACTTTAATAACTATAAAACATAAAATTATAACTATAAAAGTATTTTCTTTATGGAATAAATACTTTAAAAATCTATATAAATTCTAAAAATAGTAATAACCTTATATATATATATATATAAATATATATATCTATAATCCTTAGCTTTATAGCTATAAATATATAGAGATTGCGCACGGACTACATAGTAATCTAAGCGCGACTTCTGCTTAATAAGCTACTAGTTATAGTTACGTTTTAGAATATCTTACCCTTCACTTCACGATAGTAGGATTTATAACTTAGAAATAATATTAACAATATTAATGATTTTATATCAAATTATTCTATCAAAAGTCCATTCAAAAATACTTCCTTATGCTTAAATTTATCAGCTTTTATCACTATATTACTCAGCCTATTAATATCTATTATTCAGGCTGTTTTAGTATCCCCTTTGCTACTTATATACCTATTCTTATAGTTATTCTACCTTATAAAGGTAGAGTTCTCCTTACTTATAGACTAGCTATATAAGAGGGACCTTATTATTAATACCTAGTTCTAAACTACTAAATAGAAGGTATTAATCTTCTTATATATTATTAGATAGTTAGTAATATAATAGAATACTACCTCTTAATTTAAAATATCTTAGAATATAGTATTGAAGATGTTTAAGATCGTACTAGAGGCTATATATATTCTATATTAGTACTTTATAAAGCTACCTAATCTATTATATATCTTAGAGGAGGTTAAATATAATAAGGAGATAGCTTAGTTTAATGAGTATATTAGAGTGATAAATAGGATATTTATCCTTACTTATATCTCTATAGATAATTAGTAATAATTCTTTAATTAGAAGGCTTAATTAGCTTAAAATATACTTATAGTAATAAAGTTTAACCTTATTTATATATATATACTTATAGGTATAGAGGGTTTTATTAATAACTTAACCCTATTTAACTATATATTAGCCTAGTTTTTTAAGATATTAAATAGGAGATATTACCTTACTAATATAGGTTTTTAGTAGGATCTTAAGAGTATAGTAATACTATTTAATAATAAGAAATATTACTTAAAAGATTATAATAAGGGGATATTATAGCTATAGAGTAAAAAGGAGTTATTTAACTTATACTATATAAAGCTAAGGATAATAATAGAGAGAGTATTTAAAGTACTAAAAAGAGTATTTATAATCTTTTAAAGTTACTTATTAAAATATAACTTTATTATATAAATCTAAATTATTTATTTAATAACTAAGCTATATAACTTTATTAAAATTATAAAGAGGGAGTAGAAGAAAGTAGAGAATAAACTTAATAATATTAATATTAAAAAAATTCTTAAAGTTATATAAATAAGAGTAAATAAGTTAATAAGTAAAAAAAAAGGGCTTAGATCTATGTTTTTAGTTATTAATTTAATACTAGGAGTAGTAATAGAAGAGGTTAGAGGAGGAGGAGTAGTTAATAGAAGTAGTTATTAAGTAATTAATATTAGAAATAGCGAGGCTATAACTATTATTATTTTACTACTTTTAAGGATTTTATTACTTATTTTTTAAATATTACCTTATTCTAATAAGACTAATAAGATTTTTTTTTAATATTAAAATTAGAATTTAATAAGCCCTTTTAAAATCTAAGCGTTCTTATTAAACTAAAAATATTTAAAGTTTCCTAGCCCCTCCTAGTCTCTCTAATTACCTTAAGTTAACTTATCTCTATTACTAGCTTTATTAGCCTCCTCCCCCTCCTCCTCCTCCTCCTCTAAGTCTAATATATTATTACTATTATTAAACCTACCCCTATAACTCCTATTACTTATAATATTATTATTTTATAATTATAGGAGTTTTAATCTCTTTAGTAATATATTAAATACTAAGGCTTAAATAGGGTTATATTTAAAATAGCTTACTACTTTTAAAATACCCTTATCCCTAAGCTAATAACTAAATAAGGTATTATAAGCTATAATTATACTTATAATTACCTCCTTATTTATTAGGTAAGTAAGGTAAGCTATTCCTTCTTAAAGTATAGCTATAACCTTATTATAAAGTATCTTTTTTACTTATTATAAAGTAGCTTATTTATTAATTAATTAACTACCTCTAAAGGTATTAAGGGTATTATTAGCTAAGCCTAGGCTTAAAGAGGTATTATCTAGATTAAAGTTAGCTACCCTCTACTTATAAAGCTATAAAGCTAGGTTAACTAATATATTATTATTATTATTATTAACTAGCTAAGTATTTAACTCTCTAACCTCTATAATACTATTACTAATTAGTCTTATACTAACCTAGATCTTATTATATAGGCTTTAGATATATAATATCCTATAGATCTAGAGGCTAGTATAGGTTTTATTCTTTATATACTAATTATCCTATATTAACTCTATTATAGTAATTTAACTAGTTTTATTATTATATAAAGAGCTTAACTTATTAATAAGGTTAATAGCTTATTTATACCTCTATAAAGTATTATTATACTTTACTATAAGGTTATTAATAGTAAACTAATTATTTAAGTAGGTATTTCTCATCTTTAGAAGGATCTTAATTATTACTAACCTTAATACTATCTTCTTATTACTTATTATAAAGAGGGCCCCTTATTATTATAACGCTAAATAGTACTTAAAAAACCGCTTTATATATTACTTAATCTATACTACTAGGGGTTATTACTTCGACTTCGCTACTATAAGTAAGGAATTCGAGGCCTTATTATTAACTTAGCTATTAGGTTAGGTATTAAAGGGATTAATATTATTATTATTATTAATAAGTTAGGTATCTAGCTAAGTACTTAGCTTAGGATTATTAGTATAGTTACTAGCTATTTTACTATTATTCTTATTAATAGGAAACTTATAAATAACGTTATTATTAAGCAAGCTAGTAATAGCTATTTACTAACTACTACCCCTTATTATAATATTATTATTACTATCTTATACTAAAGGTTAGGTAGTAAAAGGAAGTTTTAGATATTAGCTATATTTATAAGGGGAAGTAAGGTTACTAGTAAGCTCTAGGCCCTTAATAGGGGATATAAGTACTTATTTCGCTTATATATAGTACTTTAGCGCTAACCCATACTATAGATCCACCCCCTTGAAGTAGCGAAGTCACTCTCAATTATTTACCCTCCAATTATTATTAGCAGACTATCACGCCCTTAACTTAAAGGCCGACTGGCTGAGCTTGGGCGTCAGTCGCACTCTCAGATGCAAAGCCGCGCTGCACTGATCGCTCAGTTGCTAACTCCAGACCAGGCTGAGCATGTGAGCAATGCTCAGGGCAGAGGCGGGACTGCTGGTTCCTGTGCTCCAGCTTCAGCTCCAGCAAGGACGGTGACTGTGACTCACCTTGATCTGCTGGGTGCAGCAATTTCATACAATTGCCAGACATTGCACGCACCTTTTTTGGTCTATAGGTGAGGGTCCGAGCTTCCTGGGTTGCGATCTGACGTTGGGTCAAGTCCCGCCATATCTGGCATGCGCCCCGCCATCCTCTCCCAAAGGTTTCTGAATCTCCCCATTTATCCAACCATTGGCCAATGCCAACACTCCGAGCCCGCGAAGGTAGTGCCGACGGAGGACCCGGAGGAGACTGCATCGGGTGCCGTCACCCATGAGGGCTTTGTGTGCGATGAGCGAGCTTCGATCTGTCATGAGGATCATCGACCACCCTGGTCGACAGTTCATTTAACATATACCAAAAGAGCAGTGTCTACCTAGCACACGACTCGTGGACTCGCAGGACCCACGAGTGAATCATGTGCAGGTAGTTAGTTAGTGTACCTCTTCAAAATGTGGTATTCCATTCGCCAACAAATGCCAGCCCTAGTTCATCTCGTGTAAGTCGTGACCCTTTTCTACCAGGTAGCTTCCCATGCAAATCCTATCTAGTTCTTGTCTAGTCTCACCGCCGGGTTCCTCTCGATGAAGTTCAGATCCACCTTGTGGCCCAGCAACTCACGAATGTTAGAAATTCCGTACTTGATCATCGTCGGCCTCTCCAGACTCAATCCCCTGTTTGGTTGTGTTAGCACTCATCTTGCTTTGCGATTTTCTTCAGGAACTTACCATCCATAAACCCTCATATCCTTGGGCAAACCCATCGCCTCCAGCATCTCTGGTCTGAACATACCGCTGTTGCCGATCTCAACAAGCTTATTCAAGCCCTTGTGGAAGGAGAAAATCTCCATACTGGGCTCGGTGTAAGGGTTATAGGCAGGCTTGAACTTGATATCTGTGATGCCCATCTTGTTGAAGAAAATCTCCATAAACTCCATGAGACCACCCAGAGTCAAGCCATAGTCGGCAATAACACCCTCGACCTGGTGGAACTCTGCCAAGTGCGTGGCATCGACACTCTCGTTACGGAACACTCTATCAATAGAGAAGTAACGCGCCGGGGGAGGTCTGCCATCAGGACCCCTCTTAGCAGCAAGCTGGTGGAGCACTGCCGTAGAAATAGCAGTGGTATGAGTGCGAAGAACGAGTCTCTGGGCTTCATCGGCAGCCCAGGGGTAGCGGTAGCCGATCGAGCCAAATTTGCCATCCTGGTGCACCTGCTGGACATTCTCCCAGTACGTCTCGTAGTCTTTCTTATCATCCTCCGACTCAGCACTGGGCTTATCTGCGAGAACAGGATCCTTAAGGTAGAACGTATCTTGTAAATCTCTCGCGGGGTGTTGTTGGGGGACGAAAAGAGCGTCAAAGTTCCAGAAGCCAGATTCGACGAATTTGCTGGTCGGCATCTCCTCGAAACCCATCTCGAAAAAGATTTGTCTGAACTCGTGGCGGACCTTATTTAGGGGATGCAGAGCGCCGGCATTTTGGTCAGCACCAAGGGCCTTGAAGTTGTAGGGTTTGAAGTTTGCCATCTTCCATGCGCCAGATGCAATCATGTCGGCCGTCAGGTCTGTCTCCTCCTTCTTAATTTCCAGCGCGAACTCGGGCCCCTTGTGAATCTTGAAGTTGATGACCTTCTGAGTCTTGATGAGCTTTCGCTTCTTCAAGTCGGTAATAACCTTGGGTTCGTGGGTACGCTTCTCCCGGATCTGCTGAAGCTGCGCCTGGGTCTCGTCTTGAATAGACTCAGTCTGCGAACACGCAGCGTTAGCGCATACTTGGAAAGGAATTTGAGACGATTACGCTTACAGTAGCAACAAGCTTTCCAGTGGCCTGTTTCTTCACCCATTTGTTCTTGAAAGCCTTGCCCTGGCCAAGCTTGGTGACATTCTTGTCGCCAATGGCCGTCTCCAGCTCCTGGATCGTCAATCCCTCCAAAGCCTTGCGCACCGCTTCGAAGACGCGAGCTTCGTGACTTCCGTGCTCTGCGATTTGCGTGCCTTCGACTTCCAATACAGCTTCTTCCTTTTCAATTGACTCGTACTTCACCATGGAACGACTGGCAAGTCGGTCGAGGGCCGCCTTGAGATCGGCGAACTGGAACTCAGGGAAGTACTCGGCGGACAGGATGGGATCCTTCTTGGACAAAGCAAGAAGGATCTGGGATGTGAGGTCCCCAGAAGGGCCGTTGCTTGCCGTCGCCATGGTTCCGTGAGTTGCTGTCTGGATTGGTGACTTGCACCAAAGTTGTTGATAGCCACTTCGTTGAGTCAGAGGGGCATTCAGGGCGGGCAATTTTGGCAGTTATGTAATTTGGCAGCCGCAGTCGAATCGGAGGGGAGTGTGGACCCTGCCAGTACCTACCTTACCCAAGATAGAAGGAGGGGTCCTCGTATCTATGTTCCTCCGGCCACCGAGTTATCCTCAGCCGCAAAACTCGAGTTGCTAACGGACCGGCAGATGCGTCCGTGCAGTTCCTCCGGCCTTACCGCAGCGTCCAGTTTGTCCAAAGCTGTGTCGTCACTCTGGGCATCCCTGCAGCTTGGTTCGGTCGCACTTATCCACACACCACCTATCGCTTGAAGTTCCAACGGTCAGTAACCTTTCGACGAATGTTCCCGTTGTAGACGCGCGAAGCTTCAAACACGTCACTCGCACTTCAGCTGGAGTATGTAAAGTGCCGCGTTGTGTCCGACGTTGCTGGATCTCCTGCCGACACCAATGAGGCCAACGAGCTATGGTCGATGATGGCGCGCCAAACACCCTGCCAGGCCGACGGAACCCTCCCGCAGACGACCAAGAACATGGCGGAGGGATCGTGGAACTGTCGCAGCAGGCGGGTGAGCCGATCAGTCGGGTTCCGAGGAGGAGGAGGTCGCGACGCCCAAGAAGCCGCAAGATCAATCCGGGCCTCGCGAGGAGTTTCGACCTCATGACACAGTTGCTACGGAATCTGGACGCTTTGGTATACGCAGAGCTTTGCACATTATACTACATGGAGTATGAGAATCTCTATTGCCTCCACAAACTGAAGCATCAGCTAACGTTCGCCATAGGTGCTCGATATTTCGCTTCGCCGTCCGCGTCTACGGCCAGCATCACTGGCTAACACCAAAACCAGACGACTACCCGTTAACGATGGAGGCTCCCCGGTCGCAAGTAATATCAGTATTCGTGCCGAATCTTCTCTGCATTCTTTTGCACATCTTTGCAGCGCTCCCAACGGCTGGCGAGGCTACGAGAGGATTTCTCCACGGCGGTGTCATCGTTGACTTTATTGGACAAAAGCCACCAACCTCACGACTCACGTTTCTAGCACTCGATTTGGTCATCTTAACCGTTCAATGCTTGATGCTGGCCGTCCATTCCGAGCGAGAAAAGCTGCGCCCCATTGTACGGCCCTTTTTGCTTCGTCTGCCGCAAGCCGTAGACGCACAGAATACTGCAACACCGACCCAAGACCACGACGCTGAAGAGAGGGGCGTGCTCAGGGATGCTCCTGGGTTGCATATCGAGGATGTTGAGAGCCTAGAAATGCAGCCCTTGAGACCCAATGCCGATGGCGAGCCAAGTACTAGACCGGATCAGAGCCGAGAAAGAAGTCGGTCAGCACGGCGACGCTCATCTTTTCACTCCGTCAATGGGATTCATTTATTCGACGTACTAAGCTCTGGGAACGGGATCCTCGGCGAATTCCATATTTCTCATACCATTAGGAATGCTACAACAGATTTTCGTGGTGCTGCAGGACATTCGCTCCAGACGTTGGGCTATACGGCTGCATTGACGAGGCTTTCAGCCATGAGGAGAATGCCTCGTTTAGAACGGAATCAAAGGAATTAGAGGTAGTTCAATGGTATCACGATTTTTCCAACCTAAGCGATCTTGCGACCAACATTACCCACGCCGGTGCCCTTCACCGAGACGAAAATGTCTCCTGAAGCGTCGTCTTCTACGTCTCGCAAGCCCCAACTGCTTGCGCCGAACGTCCGCAAATCTCTGGCCAACCCAACCATCTCCTCCGTTCCTATGACGTCCCTGCTTATCCTTAACCTTCCCACGTCCTCGGATCCCATGGCCATTAGTGTCAAGACTGTTGAGGCCGAGGATCTGCTGATGCATCCACCTTGCGCAATGGTCTCCAGCAGCTGGTAAGCACAATTCTTGCCGATATACTCGGGAACAACCCCTCCAGCGGGCGGTGCAACAACGTCTGCTGAGTACAGCACACCGACAGAGCTTGATTCAGCAACCAAGCTTAAACCAAAGCCAATGCCGGTTCGCGTCTTCGACTTATCCGCCGCTGTGATCAGTGGCGCTTGATCGTACTGGGCGGCAATGTGGATATCTGACACCAACGCATTCAGGACTTCTCTAGCAGAATGGATCATTCTACTGTTGTTGGAAGCCGAAACGCCGGTACAGTATGCCACGCCTCTTATTCTCCGTATCTTGCCAGGGTTTCGATTCAGGTGAAGCGTTTTCGGAAGTCGGACCTGGGATGCGAATCGCAATTCCACAATACCACCACCGCCTCTGCCGCCTTTGCCGGGGCAGGATCGCTGCAGCACCCTCAGCTCGATTCGCGCTGGCGGAATTCCGAAGAGGCCAAAGAGAGGCAGGATGGCTATGCGAAAGGAGTCGACGGAGATGTCGCCGGTCTCAGTTGCAGATGTAATGACGCCGGGACCAGAAAATCGGACATTAACGTGCGATTTGGAGAATGGCGCGAGGAGGCAGAGCGGGAGGAGAAAGTAGGTAACGCCGCGGTTATTGTTCGCCGGTAAGTTGTGTTCGATGATGTCGCCGTCAGATGCACCGAAGCCAGCCATGGTTCCGGTAATCAGACCGGGGTGGTAAGTGATTGTCGTACCGGTGTACGAAACTTGCATGGAACTTCCATTGGTGACGGCTTCGAGGAGTCGCAGGAAGGAGACCTCATGCGGCGCAAGACCAGGATGGGTCGGCGACGAGCTGCGAATCTTGCTAATATGGACGGGCTTTCCGGTAAGAGTTGAAAGAACGAGTCGTTGCGCGAAGGACCGATGTCCTGTGAATCGCAGGGAATCAGGGGCGGAAGCCATCGTGCCGTCGTTTCGTGGCGATGCCGATGCTCAAAACGCGTTAAGAGTGAAGACTGCGCAAGGTGGGATCTGGAGAATTTACCTTTTTTTCTTTTTGCCAGTATGGCGGCCGGCGGCGCTGTAAACGGCAGGCGGTGCTCTGCTTAGCGGATTTGCGATAAGATAAGTCACTCCTTGACGCGCGCAGCTACCTATGTTCAGGGTCCATCAATTTTTTGAAGTAACCCAATTCTGCCAATTCGAGCTTCTGTTGCGCCCCAAACAATCTCTACCCAATTCTTCCGTCGTAGACGTTTGTTTCTCTCTCCTTATGTCGCGCAAGGTTCTTCTTCATGACATTAGATGTCGAAAGTCATTGATTTGTCAGTCCTGTCGTCCGTCAGGAGGGACTGTAACCGCCCTGCGACCATGGTCCATCCCACTTAGCTCCCCCGTAGCACAGCTCGGAGCTTGCCCCCGATCCTACTCCCGAAAGCGAACGTCGAAGGCCTCCGAATACGAAGCTCCCGGAGTCCCAGGAGGTGCTGCCGCAGCGGCGCTTCTGAAAGAATTGACGAAGAAACAAAAAAGAGAGGCCAGCTGGCGCTTCTTCGAGAAGGACGAATCCGGCGCTGTCAACCCACTTCAGGGCGAGGATGCATACAATGATTCACTCGTCGGAAAGAAAGAGATGGAACGGGGATTGAAGAAAAGCATGAAGGCGGAAGTGAAACACACACTATCGGAACTTCAAAAAGGAGGATTTTTGGGTCTTTTCGGAGTGAATGATGCAAGCTCCATCGCAAAGGATTTCGAGGCTCAGCTTGAAGGGGCAAACAGCCCTGAGGAGCTGATGGAGAGCATGGACGCTTACATCAAGAGTCTGGAACGACAGCTCGAAGAAAAGGGATTCGACGTTAGCGCATTCGACGATTCGAACCCGATAGCGAACCTGGGGGTCATCGAGTCGGCAGCTTCATTAGACCCCGGAGAACGAAAGAAGAGCTTCCCAATACCACAGATACCGGAACTGTCATGGGGATTCAACCAGCGAAAACGACTCACTCGGTTGAACACTACACTCAAACGGGTTACGAAAGAGATGCAAAGGGGAGAGAAGATGACCGCCGAAACAGCCCTGTCGGTTTGGAAGGTGTACAACCTAGCGCGGCCAACCCTAGCCAAGTCATGGGCCAGCGTTCCTCACGAAGTATGGGATCTCCTTTGGCAATGTTTTTCTTTGGACGAGGCCAGTAATCCTAGCCGACTTACATACCTTTCGATGCTGGCGAGGGACATGAGCCAGGCCAGAGTGCCTTTGAGTGCTTCTCAGCAGCTGGTGACAGTGGAAGCCATGTTCGTTGATGGATGGGAGACCAAGGCGATGGACAGTTGGAAGCGCAGCATGGCAACTCTGGGCGATAGTGGCGCTGATACCTTTCAAGAGTTCTGGGAGCTCGGATTGCGCATGTTCTGCGAAATGGGGAATCTGTCCCAAGCAGAGCGCGCAGTCAACAAGCTTCTGGAACGCCAGCTTGATCCTCGCATTCTGATGCCTTTCATCAGAAGTTGTGCAGCAGACCCACAGGAGGCGTCGATGGCAAAGGCTTGGGATGCTTACCGTCGGATGAGGGATCTCCTTGGCGAATCAATGGGGCTCGAGGACTACGACCAGGTTATTTCGTTCTTCCTGACAGTTAACCAAACCGAAACTGCTTTGCAAGCCTTCGTTGACATGATGAGCTCGGGAACCATTGACGTCAGGGGAAAACGAAGCCTACCCTCTCAGGTTGGCAATAGTTTCTTCTTTGGCAAATGGCTGAAACGGCTCATCGGCGCTGGAAACCTGGACGGCGCTCACAGTGTCTTCAAATTCATGCGAACTAAGGGTATCGAACCAGCAAGTATTCAGATCAACGGCTTGATTGGTGCCTGGCAAAGATCAGGAGGTGCCGACAACTTTCAGAAAGCTGATGATCTTGCCTGGGAGATGATCAACGCTCGCATTGAGTTTGTCAACAACCGTCGCCGGCTCCGAGGTACTGATGGTCCTATTCGAACAGTAGAAGTACCGGGGCCTGAATCCAGATTAGCTGCGATGCCGAAGGCGACGCTCGAGACGTTCTCCCTTGTCGCCGAGAACTATCGACTTCGAAGTATGCACGACCAGCTGGAGAGGCTATGGGATGCTTCGAGGCAGGCAGAGATCAGCCCGGACGCCTTCATGATGAACCAATTGATTGAGTCGTACTCTCAGATGGGCAACGTCGCCGAGGCGCGAGAACTGTACCGCATGCTGGTTCATGAACGCCAGGTGAAGCCTGACCCGTACACATTCATGACATTGTGGAAGATGCTTGGCATCAACAGATTACATAGCCTGTCTGGTGACCATCTCACGGAGGAGGTCCGGCGCACCAGACAAACCTTTGCGGAAACGGTTCGGTTCGCCCACGTCTTCGAATCAGGTTTGGACGGCCAGCTCGCTAGGAAGATTCTGCACACCTTCCGCCGCTTAAAGGACAACATCGGCATCGTCATCACCCTACGGGTATTCAAAGAAATATTTACCTTCACTCTGCCTGAGATGCTTACTATGGAGATGCTGATGAATACAACTGCTCTCAACTTCGAAACTGCTGTGGCGAGACAAAAACTTCAACTTGCGAAGCGCAGTATTGACAGATTCGTCGCGGAGCGGTCGAGACAACTTGGGCGGCCCAAGACGCTCGACGAGATGACGCCACTGCAACGCGGTCAGGAAATGTCAGACTACCTACAGGAGAAGTGCATCCGGGAAGCCGGCGTTATCCCAGATGGCTTGATGGAGCAAGTCGCCAGGGAAATGGGCGTGTACGATGTTCTCGTCAAAAGGGATCAGGGGCAAGAAGGCCCCTCTGTATAAATGTAGACATAGATCTTGACTCATATAACGACACACTCATCATGACTCCATTTATTAATCATTATGCTTCGCAGCGAAGAATTGATAAACGTCTCACTACCATGCAGTTTGCGGTGCATGGAGCTTGGTGAGCCACTACACTTTCGCCTGCTAATCGTGCTCCTCCTCCGTCAATCCAGGGCATCCTTCCATTTCCTGGTCCGGGTATGTAAACTTGCACCAGAAGCAGTACAAGTGCTCCTTTCTCAGATACTCCACCAATCGCCTCAACTTTTCCATGTCCTCCAACTCATTGAACTCCTCCAGTTCAGAATCCTCTTCATCCAAATCATCCGCTGCGGCGTAGATAGTCTGCTTCTTGCCCAGCGCCGTGCGATCATCGTCATCCTCCAGATCATCATCGTACGTATGCAGCCGCGAAAGACTCTGCTCCAAATCAGACTTCATCTTGCGATCCCTCTCTTTTTCCTCTCGATGCCTCACCAAGCCACGCCAGAGAACATTGATGGACTTGAGCGGCCTCGACTTGGCCCCCGTAGCCAACTTCTTCTTCCTCTCCTCCGCCTCCGCACCCTCCACAACCTCTGCATCACCAACTCCAAGGTCTTTCTCCTCACTCATCCTCTCCGCGATCCTCTGCGCCGCAAAAACCTGACTTTGCACCCTCGCGGCCTCCCTCTCCCGGCGGATGCGATCGCGGTACTCCAACGGATCGACCTTCACTCTCTTGCCCTCCTTGACCTCCTCCTCGAACCTCTCTGCCGCCTCGCGTAGCTTGCGCTTCCGCTCACTCTCCATGCCGATGCCTCCGCGATCATCCTTGATCTCTACGGCGATTGGTTCCGTCAGCGCCGTGTTGTCGCCAGCACCCAATGCACCGCCTTTGAAGCCCATCTTGGCCATCATCGCGAGACCCTTGCTCTTCTTGGCTGCGGCGTTGTCGAGCAGAGAACGCGCGAGAGCCTTTTCGCGGGTCGCTTCCTCCTCGGCTGCGAGCTCTTCTTTTGATTTCACGCGTCCTTTGATTTCGCCTTCGCGCTTGAGGCGTTGGCGGCGTTGGAGAGACGTTTCTGTCTCGCGGGCGGGTTTGTTCGGGGGCTCGTCGAAGGTCATGTTCATGTAGTCATCCTCCTCATCAGAGGCGGCCGGTTGTTGAGGATCCATGGCTTTGCTGAGGTTCTCATGTGAGATGGGTGTATAAGTGAAGGTGTGAAAACGACACCAATGCCGAGGAGTGGGTTTCCGACGGGTGATTAGCAAAGAGCGATAGATTTAGGTCGCGTCTTCCCTGGAACCCTGAAGTTGCCAACGATACGGGTCTTTTTAGGATTGACAGGCTGCACTCGGCGATGCAATCTGGATGCGAATGGTTACACCGAACCTCAAGATGTTAAAAGAGGATGGAAATGAAGCTGCGAGTGAGGCTGCCTTGGATCTGGTTATCTTGGGTTATGGTGGAGCAGAGAAAGATCAGAAGCCAACTGGGGCCAGGTGGCAACAAAACATTATCTTGCTTGTCTCTCTAAATTAACTGGATCAATGAAATTTAGGTCAACATCGTAGAACCTCAGAATAACGACTTTCTGTAGGTCCCAAATGGCCAGAACGTGGTTCTGTTTTAGCCGAATACCCGACCAAGAAGCGTCTGCATCGTAAAGAATCTTCTCGCGGAACGGGATGAAGCGATTTCCGTGAAATCTCAGAAAAGAGCTCGGTCGAACTGTTTCGCAGCAATCATCAAGAGCTTGCGTTTCTTTTGTGTGGCTATACTTGCTTTTCGTGCAGTCCTTGCCGAACCAGGGTGATACCGGCTCTCCTAGATAGTGTACATAGGCCGTCAAAAGTGTCATCACAACGCATAAATAGATTGTCTGCTGTGTCGTGCAGAGGGATACCGAACTGGAGGTTATAGAGAAGCCGGAAAGGCTGAGATCCGATCATGAAGCCTTCATGTGTGGCACAGAGACTATTCTCGGACCGATGTCAACCGCAGAAGCTTCAAATATGCCGCTGATGTAAGGGGAGGTTCTGAAACCTCTGATGAATATGATCTCATAGCAGCTTCCACTTCGTTCTGTCGGGTTGACACTGCTGAGTCCCAATTTTATCAAATTTTCACAAGGGCACGAATAACGTACTTTAAGTACAGAAGCGCGATCATGTGCAGTTGCAACGGTCGTATTTTGGAAAACTATTTGAATAGACCAACTGCTTTGAGTTCCTCGCCATTGCCGCCCCAAATCGACCTCGCCTGTACGAAAGCCGTCGTCTTATTCTTGTCACTGCCACAGCCTCCCGCGCTGCCAGGGAACTCTACGCTTCCCCGTTTCACGTACACCAAGTACGGGAACCCAGACCTCGAGGCCGGCTCCGTGCTCCCAATAGCCTTGAGATACGCACGCCTCATCCATTCGTCCGCTTCAGAAACCGACGCTGGCAACCGTGCCTGGTTGTTGTCGTCGATGGCAAGCCAGGCGATCGTGGTATGCACGAGCACACCGGTGACCACAACGTGGCAAACCCGCCGGTGGAAAGGGACCTCGGCCGAATCCTTCAGGTCGAAGGTCTGGTATTCCACAGACGACGAGGGAACGCGGGACAGGCCCAGGTGGGCATGCCACTCCACGTCGGCCGCGCGCGGCAGCTCCTCTACCTCGACAGCGAAGAAGGGCGGCACTGGCTTCGGTCCTTCGTCGCCGTTGGTCACGCCCTTGACGGCAGACCAGTCCGGCAGCTTCTGGTCGGCGTCAGTGTCTTCGTTGCCGCCAAGGGACATGTATTGCGGGTTGTACTTGCGATCCCAAAGATCGGGCCCGCCCTCGTTGTCCTCGTCCTCATCGCTCCCAGGCGCATGCGCTCCTTCCCAGGCCGCAGAGGCCAGATATGCCTGCCGCTGCATGTCGATTTTCTGGGCCGTGTTGGGAAAGTAAGCCACGGCACTGGTCCAGAGCTGAACCTTCATCTCGATGGCTATACGCCAGAGGTGCTGGAGAGACAGGACAATTTGCATTTCCAGATTTCCGGTGGTTTGCGTCGGCAGAGTCATGCTCGACGGCACAAGCGGGATCTGTCCAGCGATAGTCACTGCTCGAGCGCCGTTGCTCGCTGTCTCGCTATTGCTCAATGGCACATCGATGGCCTGGCTGTAAGGCCCAATGTTTGCTGGTGCCCAGTAGGACCGCCCCTGGACGTGTAGACCATTGCGCCCGCTCGGCTGCAAGTCGGGCCTCACCACAAGATGGATGTGGATAGACTTGCCTTGAGGGAGATCGCCGCACGAGATCGTGACGCGGGATGGGGGATTCGGGTGCTGAAACAGGCTACCGTAGATTTTGTTAATCGCGGGGAAATCTGACATCCTCCTCAAAACAATTACCGTATGGATGATTGCAGTAGTACATAGCGGCGGAGCGTGATTTGTGAGAAGCACACGAATCTGCCGAACGACATCTTCCGTCTCTTCCTCAACGGAAAGCTTTTGGTCCAACGAAACCTGTGCCTCGACAGTCCAGTGGATATCGCTCGAAGACGCAACGGACGCCGAAACTTGGCCGTCACCGTCGAAGGATCCGCCCTGAGACATATCTTTCGATGGTGAATCCGTAGGCAGAGATTCCAATAAGGACTCAAACTTGGCGTCCAGAACATGAGGCACCCGGGCTGGGGAGCAGCGTTCTCCCGCCGCCTCCGAAGAATCCTTACCTCTGACACTCGCCCCCGAGAAGCTCAACCACGACGTCCCGCCGCCCTCCCTCACTACCCTCCTCTCGGTTTCGGACACCTCAATCGCCCTGCGAAAAAGCCCCGGCGGTCCATCGAGCACAAGAGTCTCAAACTCGCCGCCCTCGCCCAGCACGGAACCCTCGGCAGCGCCGAACCTGCGCAGCGCGCGCTTCACCCGCGCCGCCCCAGAGAGCGAACTCACTCTCTCCCACAGAAAGTCTTCGTCAAGCCCCGCGCTCGCGACCTTGATGATTCTCGCATCCAGCCCCGCTGCCGCCATGTCGTGTAGCAGCTGCGCGTCTTCCACAGCTCCAGGGACAGGCGGTGGAAGGGTTGGGTATTTCCAGAGGTATGCCAGAGGGGTAAGACCCAGACGCAGCGCGACTGATTCCACACGCGTCCGCTGGTACGTCGACAGGATTGCTCCCGCGCAGAGGGCGTTGGCCTCGGGATGGTGAGCCATGATGGTGCGGAGCAAGGGGACCATGCTCTCCGTCTCATCCGCGTCGCCGGTGTTTGCAGCATCGCCGCCTGTGGCGTGAGATGCATCGTAGTCTTTACCTTCGTACTTGGCGCCGCCATAGATTGGCTGGCGGTAAAGCGGCAGTCCGGTGGCGTCCGCGTAGAGGGATATGATTTGATGTCCGACGGTCTGGTACATAAAACTATTCAGGTCGGCGTCCTCATCAGCCCCTTTCCCAGCCTCCTCCTCCTCCTCTCCTCCTTCCTCCGACTTGAGGTGCCCGATCGCCGCGGTGCCGTCCTTCACGTAGTCATTACCTCGAGGCTTGAAGATGAGGGTTGTCTCCTGGGCCGAGCGCGTGATGGCGTCGGAGCCGGCGCTGACGGGGGCGACCGGGAAGAGGTTAGCGAGGGCCACGAGTCGGTGCCCATTCCTCTGACAGTGCAGCGCGGAGAAGAAACTGTCCTTGCCGCCCGAGACCAAGGCGATGACGTTGAGTCGTTCGGATGACATTGTGAACGGACTCGCAGGCTATGCAGCCTTTGTATGGTCTGGACACAAGGGAACTTGTGCAAGTCTGAGCGCGATACTACCCGAATGCCGCGAGAGCCCGTGCTGCTATGCAGACTTCCTTCGAGATGTGCGTGCCCAGGCCCTGTGGGATTGGTGAAGGGTCGCCACGATTAGACTTGATGGCGGGTTACGGAACGGTAGCGGGATGAGGAAACAGACTCGTTAGCACGGTCGAGGACAGTCCGGATGCCAAGGGACCCTTGATTGACTCGAACCTCCGTCTGTCGGGGTCCTTGAAGCCGTGGATTAGGCCGGGATGCTGATTAGTGCCGAGGAGGAAAGGTGGTACGAGAAAGCGAGCGACCCGAGCCTCGACGGCGAAATTGCCGGGTGGGAGAGACAACGAAGGAGAGGGGGAGGGGGAAGGGGG
>JAVHLU010002423.1:0-18451 GCA_036785755.1 Colletotrichum ledebouriae
GTCCACAAAGATCTGAGGCTATATAATCTAGATAATCTAGATCTTTATTATATATTGATTTTTTATTTACCTTAGTGATAAACTTGCCCTTAAGGCAGGCTTCATAAGGTGGAAGATTTATTATATTCATAGCCTTATTATTATTATTATTATTTATAAGGTTATTATTTATTTTAGTATTATCTGAAGGATCCTTAAGATATTTATAGCTTATATGACCTAGACGGTCATGCTATAGTTTATATAGATCTTTGTTATTATTATTGGTTATAGATTGCGTATAGAGCAGGTTATTATTATTATTATTATTATTCCTCTTTAAGGGGGCTTTATAACCCTGATTCAAGGGTATTTTAAAGAGATAGAGGTTATTAGACTTATAGCCTGTAGCTATAGTATAGTTATTATATATATCATATAGAATAGGTTTCTGCTATATAATAGAGGCTATACCTATATTATTAAGTCAACTTTAACTAAGTAAATTAATACCTAGTTTAGGTATATAATAGACATCTTTTAATATTATTTTATTATTATTAGGGAAAATATTTAAATCTCCCTTTATAGTAGCAGTAAGCTGATCTGCTTTGCCCCACTTTATAGAAGTATTTATAGACTTTTTGTTATATAAAAGAGTGTGATTTTTAACTACGTATATAGTAGTAGTAGTATCGATATAGAATATAATATTAATTTGGTTATAACGCCTTAATCCTAAGTCCTTTTCCTTAGTTATAATACTCTGTTGAATTAAAGTACTTAAGGTTATATTATTAGTTATTATATTATTATAAGGATTATTATGGGATATATTTACGTTTTTAAATTCCTGATCTTTATTGGAATCATTAAGATCTATAGGATCCTCGTTTTAATTAACAGGTTAATCCATAGATATATAGGGGGTTATTAAAGTATTGTTTTCTTCTTCTACTTCTTCTATAACCCTTGAGGTAGTTATATTAACTTCCTTAGTAGTAGTAGAGGTAGAAGGTTTTTTGTTTCTATTATTATTTTTATTATTATTTTTATTCCACTATGCTGGGGCCTTGTTATTGTAAAATAGCTATATATAGCTAAGAGCCTTATTATTCGGATCTATATTATTATTATCTATAGGCTTAGATAAGTCTATAGGTATATCATTACTATTAAGCAGGGCCTTAATAGACCAGACTTTATAGTTATTAGATCTAGATAGCTTAGGAAGCTGCACTTTTAAATCAGATATTGTGATAACCTTAGGAGTATAATATATAAGCTCCAATATAGTATTAATTTCACAATAAGATAAAAGTAATATTATATAGCTTAGTAGTATTAACTATAGCTTTGTTATTAATATATATAGAGTTAAAACCCAGAGGTTATAGGTTTAACTCGTTATTATTCCTCCTCTTTTATTTCTCTTTCAGGGTCTTAAAGTAAATATTAAGTAGTAGACCCTTTAATAGTTAGGATAACTAACGGTATATAGCCTATATTAGGCCTCGATTGTAAAGCAGTATAGATATAGATAAACCGAGACTCATATAGGCTTAGGGATAACTCGAAGATATAATCGAAGGGAGCAAGGTCGAATAGTTTTGCTATAATATCGTCTCGTTTCGTAGAGGTATTAATAGTAGTATAATCGAATCGATATAGGTTCTAAATAGCTTCTCGTAGGAGGCGTTGCGTAGAGGTATTGATAGTAGTATAATCGAATTGATAGTAGTATAATCGAATCAATATAGGTTCTGAATAGCTTCTCGTAGGAGGCGTTTCATAGAGGTATTAATAGTAGTATAATCGAGTATTTCAGGGTTCTAAATAGCATCATATAGGAGGTATCGATCTCGAAGCTAGCAAACTAGTCCTGCTAGTATCTCTAACTCTGCGTAGGGAGTTTATTATCGTAAGGAGGAGGTTAAATAGGTATGAGGTTATTGAAAAGGTTTAAGCTGGGCTTATAACCTATAAGAATAGGTATATAGGTAGCTAAAGGGGCGGTAAAACAGCCTGAATAATAGATATTAATAGGCTGAGTAATATGGTGATGAAAGCTGATAAATTTAAGTATAAGGAGGTATTTTCCCTGGAATTAATTAATAGTATTAATGATGTTATTATTGATGATATTTTTGATGATGTTGTTATCAATGTTTCTAAGTTATAAATCCTGCCCTCACGAAGTGAGGGGTAAGATATTCTGAAACGTAACTGCAAAGCAGTAGCCTATTAAGCAGAAATCGCGCTCGGATCACTATTTGGTCCGTGCGTAGCTCCTATGTATTTATAGCTATAAAGCTAAGGATTATAAATATATATATATATATAAGGTTATTGCTATTATTAGAATTCATATAGATTTTTAAAGTATTTATTCCATGAAGGAAATACTTTTATAGTTATTACTTTATGTTTTATAGTTATTAAAGTATTATTAAAGAGATTTTATATGGGTATATAACTATATATACTATAGTTATTTATTAAGGTTTATATAAACCTTATAGGATTATTATAGAACTTTTAAGATATACCTTCGGTATTCTTACACTACTTATTAAGAAGAATATAATATTCTAACAGGGAGATAATTAAGAATAAGCTTTATTATATCTTAAGTAGCTTTTTAATACCTAGCTAGTACTCTACTAGTTTAATCTAGAGGATAAGATTATTATTAAAACTAACTATTTAGGATTTATATTAAGAGGGGTATTCTTATAAGTTAACCTAGAGGGTACTTAGCGCCCTATAGCGTTTTACTCCTAGAAGCTCTCGCCTATAAAATATAACTACTCTATTTATAATAAGGAGCTCCTAGTAGTCCTTTCTTACTTATATATAGAGAGAGTAGAGCTATATAATATAACTACTTTTAAGGTACTAACTAACTACTAGGGGCTTAAATACTTTATAAAGAAGTAGTGCCTTATAGAGCGCTAGAGCTAGTAAATAGAGGAGCTATCTTAGTATAATTTTATTATTAAATACCGCCTTAGTAGGGAAGTCATAGCCCCTAATTCCCTCTCTTAGAGGGAATAGGACGTACTATAAGGGTAAAATAACGAGCGGATGTAGGAGAGGGTCTTATAGCTAATACTAAGCCGCGCCTACCCCTATAGGGACCTTATAGTTAGCCCCTTAGTAAGGAGAAGTTAGAAGGGCTATACTAATATCCTAGATATTATAGTCTTTAATAGTAACCCTAAACTATAGGCGCTATAGCTAGAAACTATAAGGAAGGATATAATATATAAGGCTATATATTATATAGTTACTTACTAGCTTTAGAGCTTCCTACTAGATATAAAAGCTAAGGTTTAAATTAGTAAGTATAATATTAATAGTTAGAGGAGGCTAACGTTTAGGGGGAGGCTATAGGTACCTAGCGGGGAGGATAATAATAACTTATTAGGGGAGCTTTATATAAAGATTATCTAATAAAGCTATAACTTAAGTATAACTACCTACTTAGGTTATAATAGCACGCTAGAAATAGTAACCTAGCGGTTTTATTAGCTAGGATAATTATAAATAGTGCGGAGATTTATAAGGAACTATAATATCTATAGAGGGATATATATCTAGAAGTAAGCTAAGAGGGGCTTCCTTAAGCCCCTATTAATACCTACCTAGTTATACTTAGACCTCTTAATAGACTTTATTATAAACTTACTATTTATAAAGGATAATACTAGCTAATACCTATAAGTTATAATAGATAGGCTAGGTAAGTTAGTAATACTAGAGGAGATAGGTACTATAGAGGTAGAAGCTTATACCTACTAGTTCCTTACCTCCTACTTCTAGTTCTATTAGTTCCTATATAATATTATTAGTAATTAAGGGTCTAATTAGATAAGCTACTTCTAAGCTAAATTCTACTACCTTATTAATATAAGAAGGCTATTAAGTACTACTTACTACTTATAAACTAATAGTAATACTAAGAGATAGAACTAGGAGATATAAGCTATCCTATATATATTTATAACCTAGGTATAGAATAACTAGGGGCAGCTCCTACCTACTACCTAGCTAGCGCTCTATAATTAGGTTAGTAGTATAACTAGGCTATTACTATTCTTTTTAGAATATAGGTACTATACTAACCCTATACTTATAATAAATAATATAATAAAGGAAGTCCCCTCTAGGGATAAAGTAGTTACCCTCCTAGTAATAAGATTATAAGAAGTAGTAGACTTCGTCTAAGTAAGTATTATAGCTACCTAGTAGTATAGTAAGGAGAATACGAACTAGTATAAGATACCTATAGAGGAGTACTAGGTAAGTAATAAGGTCTAGCTTTTAATAGCTAATTATAAGAGCCCTTAGCCTAGTAAGAAGCTATTATAGTTATATTATAAATATACTATAGTTAGAGTCCTGAGCCTATATATTATTAACTTAGACGTGCCTAGTAATATCTACCTAAGGTTTTATATAGACCTCCTCTAGAGGGTACTAGAGGACCCCTTACCTATATAGATAAGGATAGACCCCTAGCTACTACTAATTATAACTAATAAGAGCGGATTCGAGTAGTATATAGAGGAGATATATATAGCGTAATAGAAAGTAATTAAGCGAGAGTAGAGATATAAGATCCTAGTTAAGTAAGAGGGGTATATAGAGCCTACTTAGGAGCCTGCAGAGGCTATTATAGAGATTATTATAGTAGATAGATATAAAGCTATATATAGACTAGTTATAAATAATAAGAGTAACCTAGCCTATACCTAGGGGGGAGCTAGCTAGGAGGGGGGATAGTATTATAAGCTATGCCTAGGTTAAGCCTACCTAGGCTTCTACCTAGGTTTACTACCTTAAGGAGCTACCTAGGGCTTACCTAGGGCCTACTTAGTTATTCCTTATAGACTAGCGAAATCTCTACTAGAATAGAAAACTTCCCCTTTTTCCTCTTTAGCTTGAATAAATAGTATTATAGCGACCTTATGTTAAATAAACTTAAGTCTAACCCCTCGCACTTAGTAAGCTCTAGGGCTTAATTTCGCTCTAGAGTTAGTCTTTTCCTAACTCCTTGTTTTTTTCTAAGGAGTTAGCTACTACTTAGTAGTTATTTATAACCTTATAATATATAAGTTCTTCTTTTAAGGTTTTTATTTTTATAACCCTAAGTAGCTAGTCCTCCTTATTAGAGTAGTATTAAGTAATATAACTTCTAGCTCTATAAGTATAATAAGTATAAAGGTCCCTTATACCCTTTTAAGGCTATTAGTATTATACTAGGGAGGTATTAGAGGAGAACTTAGAGTTTTAATAGTTATAGTATCTTACCTCTTTAACCTATAAGATATATATAGCTCTAGTTATATAAATATCCCCCTTAGTATTCTTAGTAATAGGTCTCTAGTAGGTTATTAAGTAGTTACTAGAGACCTTCTAGCGCTCTATCTTCTATATAATACTCTAAACCTTTAAGAGCTAGCTATTATAATTAGCTAGTTAGTTAATAATAATTAGCTAGTCCCTTAGCTTAGGGATAAGGGAGGCCTCTAGAAGAGAGATCTAGACTTAACTAGGCTAGTTTATATTACTTATATTAGCTAATATTTACTTAAATCCTATTAAGAAAGCTACTAGGGATTTATTCTCTTTCTATTAGAAGGTCTATAGTTAAGTTATAGCTTATAATTAGATATTTAGGTCCTTATATATCTAGTCTAGGTAGGCTATAAAGTCCTTAGGGCTATATTTTTTCTTACCCCCCCTAGCCCTATAAAAGGTAGAGACTACTTACTAGGGTATAATATTTAAATAGGAGTTAATAAGGTATTATACCTCTATATCTATAGTATAGAACGCCCTATCTATAGTAATCTTATACCTTATTTATTATATCTAGGTTATATATTCCTTCTACTTACTTAAAAGTTTCAAGGGTAGGGGTAGTAGCTTCTAATATACTATACTAGGTATTACTAGTACCCTACTAGTAGTTCTTATAGGGGTCTATATAGCTATATATTAGCTATTCCCCTGCTTAACCTCCTATAACTATTACTAGAGTGACTCTATTACTACTATTAAATTAGCTTATAATAGCTTATCTCGAGTTTTAGCTATATTATTATTAACTATCTTACTAACTAGTAGAGAGCAGCGCTTAACCTATTATTATTATTATAATAATAAGCTTAAATATATAAGGGGTTAGACCTAAGTTTATTTAATAGGAGATTACTATAATACTATTTATTTAAGCTAAAAAGGAAAAGGGGAAGTTTTCCTCTCTAATAGAGATTTTGCTAATCTATAGAGAATAACTAGGTAGGCCCTAGGTAGCTCCACAAGGCGGTGAACCTAGGCAGAAGCCTAGGTAGGCTTGAACCTGGGCGTAGCCCGTAATAGTAAGAGACCCTGAAGCTACCCTACTATTATGAGGGCTCCCGAGAGCCCTGGTATTATCCTGCGGCGATAATACGAAGCCTAGGGGGCTTATAAGAGAGCCCTGCTAGCGAGGGTTTTTATATACTATGATAATAAGACTTCCCTATGAGAGAAGGCTTCACGATAAAGCCTTAAGGGGAGGTTGGATCCCGCGAGGGAGGGTCCCTAATATTAGGGAGGGCTCATGCGCGGGCAGCGTATACGCAAGGAAGGATCCCGTTGATCTAGGATGTTCGTGATACCCCTCAGGTTAGGGTATAGATTTAGACGCATACTACGGCCAGCGTTCAGGATTACCCAATTAGGAAGTTATAATAACTTCAGAAGCTGACTTCAGGGGTAGGGTACTAAGGTTTTAAGGGACTAATAAGTCGGGGCTAAATTAAATATTTAGACGCATACTACGGCTAGTGTTCAGGATTACCCGATTAGGAAGTTATAATAGCTTTAGGGGTAGAGCGCTAAGGTTTTGATAGAGTAATAAGGCGGGCTGAATTAATAATATACCGGTTAAGGGAGGGTATTATGATATATAGATATATCTAGTATATTATGTAATACTAGTACGTTTGCGGAATATAAGGGTACCTAGGATTAGGGTATAAAGACCCCTATAAGGTCCCCCGAAGTAGTCACTGCAATGCAAGCAAGTTTTTTCCCATCCTATGATACCTACTATTCATAGTGATGTCGTTACACTCTTAACATGCCTTAAGTCGTTATGAGTCTCGTACACACCATTCAAGTTGGAGGGTGCTATTTTCCTGATTCTGTTTGGGGTTGTCACTGCTCTACACATTGTGTACATTCAGGAGTTCAAGACGAAGTACTTCATTCCGTTAGTCATCGGAGGCATGTGTAATTCCAAGAGAGGTCTTTCGTGGAGCCTGCATTCCCCAATATTTTCCTGATTTCTTTCAATTCAACGGCGATCTCCTTGGTCATTTAGGCCGGGTCTGGGGCTGGAAATGAGCCCAACTCTACCAGGCCTTTCGTGCTGCAGCTCATGCTGATTCTTGTCGCCCCCGTGTTTATTTCGGTGACTGTCTATGTCATTCTGGGAAGATTCAAGGAGATATTACTCGGTCAACTGAGAAGGAAATGCAGCCCCACACCCGTCTTCACCCGGGCCGACGTCATCGCTCTCTGCACTTAGATCGGCGGGTGCCCAGTCCAAGTTGTCGGAGATGCAAAAGTCAGCACAATTGGTGGTCATGTGGTTGTCGGGGGACTTCTCTTTCAGCTGATCGTCATTGCAGTATATCTCAAACTTGTGGTCCGATTCCAGAGAAAGGCAAAACGCGACATAATCTACTTCGTTCGTTGGAGGCGTTACGTCTAGATCTTGATTGCCTCGGTGGTTGCCGTTTGCCTGCGAAACCAGGTCAGGGCTGCTGAGTATGCCGAAGGCTGGTCCGGCTTTGTCGACCAGCATGAAGCCATGATGTACATATTTGACTCATCTCTGATATTCTCAGTCATGGTAATGTTCGCGATCTTTCATTCCGGAAGCTTGGACGACCTGGGAGGAATGTCTAAGGAGAGGCAACGAGTGACCTTTGAGCAGGTTGTGAACGGCCCCTTTCGGCCATCTTGCTTCAGGTTCAGTGCACGGAACAGGCTATTTATATCATCTCGCGATTCAGCTCAAACCCAATTGAACCCTTAAATTAACTGACTCTACTTTGCGAGGAGGTGGTTATTTCATGGCCAAGTGCGTATGAACCGGTTGGAATCTCCTAATGTCTTGATCGCTGGGATGATTTTAGTCTGATCTAGAGCTCGCATTCATTTGAATTGAAGATTTAATCACCTCAACATTTCGCAATGGCAATTCGCATCAGTGCACGGTGTCATTGAACAAAATCTCATGAGTCTGTCTTCAACTCATCTTGGCTGAGAGTGTTCTATGCCTGGTCCGTTCAGTCAACAGTGGGTGATGAGCTAGAGGTAATCACTTTGAATCATTACCAACCATTGTAGCCATTCAGCCAGCCAAGCACGTACGCATCACTTATCGTCCTGAGCAACAAGGGTAGCCGGGCTTGAGTGACGATAAGGTTTGAAGTTTAAATGAAAATTCTGACGTTCATAAAAGATCTAGATGGAGTCATAAGTTTCTCGCCAGCCAGATTGGATGAACCACATGCGTACCTTTTGCCCAATCCTAAGCGCGCGGTCCTTCGGCTTCTATATAAGCTTAATATAGACCGTAAAGAAAGACTGTAACTATAAAGCCGAACTATTCACAAATCTTCCTTCACTAAAAATATCCAAGTTATCTTTCAACGTATCACCTCAGATACCTTGCTAAAAACAAAGAGAAAGCCTCACTTCAATAGAGACAAGCACCTTTACCGGCTATGCGCGCCTCCCCTTACTTCTTCATTGGCTTCAGCGCCCTTGCAAGCGTCATAAGCCTCGTCGACTGCAAACCCACAACCACAGAGCTTCCGAACTGCCCACCTCATCATCTTAGCCTAGCCGAGCAGCGCACTACTTGGGACGATTTTGTCAACAATTCTATTTCGAGAAGAACACCACGAAGGCATTTCTCGAACACCAGGCTGAGGATTACATCCAACACAACCCCAACGTACTCTCTGGACGTTAAGCCTCCGTCAACCTTCTGGCCAACCTCGTAACTAGTGAACATGACCATCATCCACAACACCTTGGACAAGAATACGGGCCGCTTTGATACTCTTGGAGCCCCCCAGCCAACTGCTAATGTGGATATATTCCACCTTGACGGATCTTGCATTGTGGAGCCCTGGGACGTCATTCAGGAGCTTCCGGCCAACGCAGCAAACCCTTTGGCAATGTTTTGATCACGGGAACGGGTTTGTTGGTACTGCGATAGGACCATACATTAGCTTTGCTGGTATTATGAACCTACATTCAACTTGAACCCGTTAAAATCGAGGGATAGTAACTTCGTTTGTCAAATATAATCTGAGCGGACCGTTGTTTATAGATATAAGGCGTCTTGCTGAAAGCTCACACATTATACGCAGGACTGGGCAAAACGACGGCGTCTAATTAATAGGCTTGATTCGTAATGACAGAATTAAATTGCCCAATCGACGCTTTGACATTCCCCTCGAAATATGTCGTGATGCCTTTAGCATCGCCCGTTCCTAGCGCGGCATATAACTAATATTAGCTCCAGAGCGACCTTTTTCTAGGGGTTATTCCTCTAACTATAGTTATAAGTAACCACGTTATACCTATTCTTATTATAATAGAATAAGCTCTTTAGTAACTATAAATATAGCTCTATAAGATATTTCTTAATAGTTATAGGCCTAGCTCTAACTCTACCCCTAATTACTATTTTAAAATATACTTTTACTATTAAAAGTACTTATTAAAACTTCCTCTCTCCTATTCTTTTTTTCCTCCTTATTATATACTATCCTCTATTACTATAAACCCTCTATTTCTAATTAACTTTAACTATAATATCTTTTATTATTACTATAGTAGTATTATATTACCTAATTATATATAGGGATTTCACTATATAATATATTATAATCTAAGCTAAAGCTTAAGCTACTAGAGTCTAGAAGTATATTAAACTAGATAACCTTAAGGGACTTTTATACTTAAGTAAGACCTCGTTAGAAACCCTAACTCTTAATATATATATTACTAAGTAAAACTAGGATATTAACGCCTAGTACTTATAGGAGAAGAACGCTTATAATTAATATATTACTTTACTTAATTAAGAGGCTTTTAAAGAGGCTACTACTAATACTACTTCTAGGACTACTCCTAAGTCTACTACTAGGATATAAATAATAAATTAATTCTAACCTCTTTAGCCTCTAGCTACCTTAGTTATAATTAATAAGAATACTATAGGTATATAGGAATAATATATAGAGTACTTTTATTTACTTATAATATAAGAGTCTAAGTATACCTATAAGGACTAAGAGTTTAAATAGATTAACTACCTAGTTATAGAGACTATTACTTATAATATTATTATACTTATATATATAGAACTTCTTACTAAAAGGGATATAACCTTTTATAGCTTTATTATTAATCTTAAATATTACTATACTCCTAGTAAAGCTAGTACCCTTATTACTATTCGAGAGGAGTATATCTAAGTCCTAGAAAAGGTAAATAGGAGTATTAATCCTAATACCTAGATTAAGGACTTTAGGGGTATTTACCTCTATACTACTTAGCTTAAGCTTCCTAAGGCGAGTAATACCCTCGCTTTAAAAACTTTTCTTTAAGTAATAAGTTATTACTTTATACTTACGTAGGCTAATATAGAGATTATAAATATCTTTAAATAAGAATAAGTAAGGACTCCGGTCTCTAATATAAGCTAATATACTAATATATTTAAGGACCTCTTATATAAGGATATACTCTACTTAAGATTATAAGGATAATACGCTAAGGTCTTTATAATACTAGCTAGCTATATAAACGAGGCCGACCTATTAAGCGTTCTTAAAACTAATACCTTATCTAGTAGTAAATAGTACTTATATAAGTCGAGCTATTAATAGTTAAGTATTAATTATAACTATTTAGAAGCTACTTTAACTAGATATTACTAGAAGGGCCCCTATATATTAGTAATAGATATATAAGTAGCTTAGATCTATAACTAATTAAATAATAACCTATACTTTACTAATCTTTATATTAAACTTACTTATAGGGGCTAGCTACGCGCTATACCCTATAAGGGTAAGAATTACTAAAATAATAAGGGGGGTAATAAGGGTTCGTCTAAGAAATCTAATATAGCTCCTAGCTACCTTACTAATATAATAATAGTTACTTTCTATATAGCCCTCTTAAACGAGGTTAAGGATAATATAGTTAACTTAGATAAAGAGTACCTAAGTATCTTTATAACCCCCTACTTAGGACTCTATATACTATATAAGTCTATAGTCCTAAATAACTATAGAAAGATATACCTTATAAACAATAAGTCCCTACTTATCCCCTCCTTAATTAAGTATTATAATAGAGAACGGGTTAATTCTAAAATAGCTTTATACCTAATTATTATAAAAGGTATATAGATTATTAAGAATACTCTTAATAGCTTAAAAAGTATAAATATAGAGGACCTTATGCTTTATAATATAGGATATATAGAGAACTTTTATATTAATATTATCTCTAAAGCGCTACTTTTAAAGATAGGTATATAGTATTTAGGGTATAATTATATACTTCGCTTTAAAACTTATAGAAATAGCGTTATAGCTAAGAAACTCGTTAGGAAGGTAAACCTTACCTTCCTTAAATATAAGCCTCGTTCCTTATACTCTATTCCTAAGTAGATCCCCTAAAGTATTAATAGTATTATTAATAATATAAACTATATACTTATAATATATAAGTATATCTCTTTTATACTACTACTAGACTAGAGCGACGATATAATACTTTAATACCTCTAAAGCGGCTACCTTAGCCCTAAGGCTCTAGAGTAGCTAGTATATATTACTTAGGGGGTAAGGATTAAAGGCCTAACGCGCCTATAATATTAATACTATATTAGTATATATATTAAATAGGTAATTTCGAGATGAATATTAGAAGATAAGGTAATACGCCCTTATTATAGGATCGCATAGGATCTATTTAACTACCCCGAAGGCCTTAACTAGAACTAGTAGCTCCTTATTATTAAGGATAAATATACTAGCTAGCTCTTTATATTCCTATATATTAATAAGACCTATAGTAGCGTTATACTCGCTCTATATACCCTTAAGTAATAGGTATCCTAATAAAAGGAACTTTCTATTTATAAAATTAGATAAGATATTAAGAGGTTTATAATCTAACTTATAAGCTATATAAGATATAAGGATTAGACCTATATAGAAGGAATAGAGGTTAAAATAGCCCCTCTATATATAAAGGAACTAAATAGCAGAGGGGAATAGGCTAGTTAGGAAGTTATAACTCGAATAATTAAAATACTTACTATAGCTAGCTTACCTATAGAACTATAGGCTAAGATAGTACTAATAGGAATAATGCTTTATAATATAAGCCTACTTAAGCGCTATAACTAGTATTCGCTACTATAGATCGAAGAGGAGTAGTTCTACTAGTACTTTTGCTAGTAGTAACCTAATAATAGAGTAGCTCTAACTTATAACCTTTGCCCTTACTAGGGCTATATATACGCCTATAGCTACTATATATACCCCCTCTAGAGGGAATAAAAGAGAGGAATTAATAAGAGAGACTTTAAGGTAGTGCCGCGGGGATATATTAGATACCTAGTAGGATATATTCTAAATACTTATAACTTATATAAAGTCTAGATCCCTATATTATAAATAGTTATTATTATATAGAATATAATGTTTAAAAAATAGACTTTTTATATAAAAGATAAGGCAAAAGAGGCTATCTTAGAAGATATTATTTATAAGATAGTAGAAGAGATTAAAGAGCTTATATTATAAGTTAACTTTAAACTTTAGATCCTAGGCGTTATAGATAAGAATAAAGCTATATTAGTACTTATAGCTAAATAGTTATTTATACTAACCCTTATTTCCTATAACTAAGTCTCTAAATAGAAGAATCTTAAAACTTCTAAAGGGATAGGTAGGTTAGAAGGGAGGGTAGCTATTATCCCCTAATCCTATACTAGAGCTAGATAAAGGCTTAGCTCTAATAAATAGAGTAGTAAGTATAGTATATATATTAGAAACGAACTATATATATAAAGCTATTAGAGAAGTTAATACTAAAAGGGAATAGATTAAGAACTATATTATAATTAAACTACTCCCTATTTTATAATAAATTTCTAAAGTAAGTAAGAGTAATAAGAACGAACGTTTGGATAAGAGGGCCTTAAATCTATTAATATAGCTATACTAGGATAGAGAAGAGAGAGCTAATACTAAATAGAGGTCTAACTAGGTATATAACTAGGAGGATTATAGCTAAACTTATTAAAGCTAATAACTATATAATCTACTACCTAGTAACTTATAACTAGGAATAATAGAGAGCGAATCCCGCTCTAGTTACTAGTTCTTACTATAGTACTATATAGAGCAGGAGTAGGTATCTAGCTTCTTAAAGACTTTTATACCTAATTAGTAGAAGGCCTTTTTAGAAGCTAGTATTAGGATAGGATAAGATAGACTTAGCTGCGCAGCTTTTGAAAAACTCCCTTAGCGCACGGACCCGTTATAGGAAGACTATAGAGTAGAGCGTAGAGGAGTAGAGCGTAGCGGACTTTAGTATAATATATATATTATTATAATTAGTACCTTAATAATCCTATACCTCGTTTTTTAATATTTTTCTTAGCGAATCTGCGATAGATTTGGATAATCTCTTTTAATTAGATCTAGAAATTATTCTATATATCTTTTAAGCCTACTTTTAATATTCTTACCTAATTATAAATAGAGTTATATTATTTATTATCTTTTATAGTTCCTACTAGTTCTAGCCGTTTCTAATAATACCTAGAGGCGGATTCTTTTACTCTTTTTAATAGTCTTTATAAGCTTCTTAGAGAGTTAAGTGCCTTCGCTATATCTATACGTCCCCGCTATTATTAGATATATATATATATATTTAATCTATATTAAATATAATAATAACTTAAGAAATTTATAAATAACGAATAATAATAATATAAATAATAATAAAAACGCAGTTCGAAGAGAGGAGGATATTTATAGACCTACCTTAGTTCTAAGGGAATAGTAATAGCTATGCTTTCTTATAGAATTAAGGTAGGAATAACGTAGACCCTAAAATCCTCCCTTTATCTCTTTTTTTATACTATTAGTAGGTTCTAGCGAGCATATTCCTTTCCTTACCCCTTATATATTATTATAACTACGATTATTTAACTGGTAAGTTATAGCTAATATAGCTAAGATAGCTATGTATATAATACCAATATAGAGATTAATAGTCTTACTAAGCTAAATAAGTATTAAGTTCGGAATTACGCCGCAGCCCCTTCGCAAAAAGACTATAATAAATTCACCTAGTTCGCAGGTATAATTCGGGAAACACTATATAGGTATTTAGACCTATACCCTCTACTAGTTAAGGAAAATAATATAGGAACCCTATATATTCCTACTACTTATAAGCAAACCCTCTAAATATTACTATATAAAGTCAGACGCGCGCCGCACTAGGGCTAATTATATCAGAGCTAAACGGGCTACTAAGGCTCTTATAGCAATACCCTCGCTAAACCTTCTAGCAAGGTACTATAAAAGCTACTATATAAGATAACTCCTTAACCTAAAAGGTTAACCTTCTAGCAAGGTACTAAAGGTAAAAGCTACTATATAAGATAACTCCTTAACCTAAAATGTCGACCTTCTAGTAAGGTATTATAAGTACTATTATATAAGAGGTAACTCCTTAACTAAAGAGGTCTTTCCTAAGAGGTTCTTATAGCTAGAAGTATAAGAAGCTTTATAAGTAGGGCTTTATACCTCTCCCTCTTCCTTATCCTTATCCCTTAACTATATTAGTACTAGACCTTATATATAAAAACGCTAAGCCTACGCGAGGTATACCCTTTAATACTAATAATATATAAGAGCTTACTAGAGAGTTTAGTATTAATATAATTAATAAAACCCGCTCTTTCTTTAATTACTCTATTATATATAGAGAATATATTATTAATATAGCCCTTAAGAGGGCTCTTATTAATACCCCTAGAGGGGATACTCGCTATTATATTATAGCTAAGTAAATAGATTTAGTAGTAGAAGCTAGGCGGGTTATTATATACCCTATAGAGTAGCCCTTCTTTAAGCAGGTCCTCTGCACTATTAAGGTAGAGGTAGCCTAGGCCCCTTAGGGGAATATTAATAAGTACGGCTTATGTTAACTAATAGAGAGAGCGTTACTAATAATAGCATAGCTAGCGGATAAAGTAGTAATAGAGTTAGTATTTAATAGCAGCGCGGGTAGTACGTAAGAGGAAAAGTCGATAGTTTCGTAGTCTATTAAATAATTAAAAACCACGTTGTTATTAATATAAAGTTAAAGATCGTGAGGCTATTAATGGGCACGTATAAGTGCGGCTATGGTTGGGAAAGGTAGTCGGCAATTATAATTACGTAACCGAAGGCTATATATTATTAGGAGGCGCGGAGTTAGAAGGTCTGTTGCACTTGAGCAGGTAAAATCACTATGCAGTGGCCAGAGGCCGCTAAATAAGTATAGCGAGACTAACTAGATTAGTAACTAGAGACTAATAAACCCCTTATTATTATAGCTCTAAGTACTAAGAGCAACGTGCTAACTTTTAAGAGATACTAATCTAATAAAGCTACGAATTCGTTTAAAATAAGAGTATTATTAGGAAGACTCTTTTATGTTAAGTAATAAGACTTAAAGTAGATCTATAAGAGCCTAGAGTAATAAGATCGAGGTTACTAGACCTTTCCTATATTTATTTAGTTATTTAGTTTATATTATTTCCTTTTTTATTTTATTTAAAGAAAGTTATAACTACTTACTTTATCTTTTTATTTAGAAGATATTGAAATAATAACTTTATTTTATTAACTAGAAGACTCTCTTACTTTAACTATATAATATTAACTTTAATATTTATAAACTTATAAATATTATATCTTCTTCTTCCTTAGCTAACTTAGATACTAGATCCTCTTCTAATAAGGGGAAATAGCCTAAAGAGAGATTTATAGGAGCTTTATTTAGTAAGATATAACCTCGTGCTATAGGATATCTAGCTTATAATAGTAATATAGATAGGTCTATAAATCCTACCTCTAGGATAGGAATAACGCTCTTAAGCACTCTACGTTCCCCTAAAGGAAGTTATATTAATTAGGATATTATAGCCCTTACTAATCTCCTTATAAGACGCCCTACTATTATAGTAATAACTCCCTATTTAACTAGAGCGCCTAAGTTTATTAATCCTAATATCTCAGACTTTAGTACTAACTATAAGAGCTTTTTAAAGCTTTACTATAAGACTAATAATAATATAAAGAACGAGGTCTATATATATAGCTCTAATAACTATTAAGATATAGTAAAATCTTATATTAGTAAAGCTAAGACCTAGAAGGAAGCTAAGGAGAAACTCCTATACTAGTTCGGATTTATAGACGTAAAGTCTTATTAGGACCCTAATAAGGACCTTTAGAACCTAGTTATAGGATCTTATATCGAGGATAATAACCCTTCCTAGATTATAGTATTAATTACTACTATTTAATAGCCTTAATAGAGAGCTATTTAGTATAGAGACTTAGAACTTATTAATACTAAGCTCGTTTATATTACTTATTGCTACCTTTTAGATAGAGCTATAAGGGCTATATCTTAAAGTCTTAGCTACTAGCATATTAAGGTTATTTTAAAGTAATAAGTTATAATAGAAGACGCTCTAATTAAATAGTTTACTACTTATTAAGGACTTTAGTAATTATCTAGCCTTATTAAGCCTAAACTAATAATAACGCTTTAAGTCCTTATAAAGATAATTCTAATAAAGTAAAGGGCTAAAGCTAAGGAACCCTCTATAGCCTAGACTACTAGCTTAATTATTAACTCTCTTATAGAGAACTTCAGGACCCTAAATATTAATAAGGCTAATTATAAGATAGTATCTTAACCCTTATTAAGAGGGTTACTAGCTAAGGAGATAATACTTTTAATTTAAATACTATAGAAGCTACTAAACCTTATAAATAAAAATCTTAGGACTATTTATAGACTTAATACTAATAATAATAATATTTTTACTTATAAGCTAGATATAGAGACTACTAAGGAGGATACTAGTAATACTAGGGATTTAAAAGAGGTAGAGTAAGGGGAGGCTATAGAGGCTTCTAGTAAGATAGACTACTATAATATATACCTTTCTAGGCTATAGGGCCCTACTAGTTTTATAGTATTATTAACTATATCGTTATTAGCTACGTTAGGTATCTCGAGGCTAGCTAGAATAGAGTCTACTACTATATATCGCCCTACTACTTTATTAATACCCTAGATATAAGTACTAAGGTTAAGATAAGTATTATTAATAAAGGCTATAACTATAAATTAACTTATAGCTAGACGATTTTAAAGTATATCCTAATTAATAAGGCTACCTTTATATACTATATAGCTACTACGAGTAAGTTAGTAGATAAGTAGTAGCTAAAGCTTCTAGAGGAGGTTATAAGAGTTATTAATTATAATAAGATACGCCCTAAACTATCCCTTAAGTTTATAAATTTATTAAAAGATACTACTTAATTATATAACTTTATAGATATAACATTCTTTAGCTTTAAGCTAAAGAACTAGTATATTAACCTAGTAAAAGATATTACTGCTATAAAAAGAGGGAAAGCTAGAGGTTATTATATTGAGTTTAGAGTTACGCCGCAGCCCCTTCGCAAAAAGACTATAACAAATTAACCTAGTTTATAAGTATACTTCGGGAAATACTATATAGGTATTTTAACTTATACCCTCTACTAGTTAAGGAAAATAATATAGGAACCCTATATGTTCCTACTACTCGCAAGCAAACCCTCGTATATAAGGTCGGACGCGCGCCGCACTAGGGCTAATTATATTAGAGCTAAACGGGCTACTAAGGCTCTCGTAGCCTAGAAGAGTTACTATATAAGATAACTCCTTACCCCAAAAGGTTAACCTTCTAGTAAGATACTAAAGGTAAACGATACTATATAAGAGGTAACTCCTTAACTAAAGAGGTCTTTTCTAAGGGTTTCTTATAGCTAGAAGTATAAGAAGCTCTATAAATAGGGCCTTATACCTCTCCCTCTTCTTTATTCTTATCCCTTAACTATATTAGTACTAGACCCTATATATAATAATACTAAGCCTATGCGAGGTACGCCTTTTAATACTAATAATATATAAGAGCTTACTAGAGAGTTTAGTATTAATATAATTAATAAAACCCGCTCTTTTTTTAATTACTCTATTATATATAGAGAGTATATTATTAATATAGCCCTTAAGAGGG